>JAMKCH010028912.1:0-98670 GCA_023653785.1 Ophioderma brevispina | reverse complement strand
TCGATTTTCACTGTCAGTACCTTTTATAGTCTGTTTGCAGCTAGAGATTCCTACTATATCTTTGTGTGAGTTGGCGGGGCATAGATGGAAGTCTTGCCGAAAGACACTAGATCTATCGCCTTTGTGAGGAAAAAACTGTTTGGGAAAAGGCAAAAAGTGCACGCATACTCCCATTGGATGAGAAACTAATATTTTTTAACTTGGCCTAATATGATGCAAAAACTTCAAATGTTCCTCAATTTCATTCCCTCAATTTTGAAATCATTCATTGTAATTATCAATTGTAAAAATATTTAAAAAAAGAAAAAACCTAAAAAATTAAAAATATTTGATTAAAAAAAATTATTCGTTTTGCCGATGAAACTATCAAAGTAAAGAGTAAATTAGAAGTAATCTTTTAGCCTCTCAGTATAGTGAATGCTTAGACCGGTGCCAAGTCTGGGAATTTATGATTGTTTTCATAAGAACTTAAAAATAATATTTTTTGCCCTTTTTCCAAAAAACCTTGATAAAAAATTGAATCTATTTTATCTCAGTAGGTGTTATGCAATACTACTGAAAAGTTGCATTTTAATTTTGTGGAGATTTAGTGTGTATTGTTTTGGAACAGGGAAGAATTCCATTTAGGCCAAGTAAAAAAATATATAGTTCGTGTCCCCGCCCATGTCCTTTTTTGCTGCCAATCAAAAAGTTTTTTTACAAACAATAAAAAATACAAAAATATGATTGATTTTTGCTGTCATGTGTCATGTTAAAAGTATAGATGCAAATGGATTTTTAATGTTTAATACATAATAGTTAGTCTACAATGTAAGAAGAAACAAATGACCATTTGAGGGGAAAATAATCAGAAGAGTTCCATATTGACAAAAAAAATATTCTAATTATTCGGGCATAATTAAGACAAAAACAAATAAAATACACAATAGAAATAAGAACATGTAAAAACAAGTGGCGGGGCCTTGGAAGTCTTGCAAAAGACATGAAAAAAGGAAAAAAAATAAAAAAAATAAAAAATTTTTGAAAAAAGGGAGGACCAAGAAACTAAGAAGTTTTTTACTTGGCCTTAACTTCCGATCATTGTCATTATTGTGGAATGGAAGGTAAAGTAAACTGGATAAGGTCTGAATGAATTCACTTGTGTTGGTTTGATCTAGTCATATTATTTTATCTTACACCTTCATGGCTGGTCATAATTTCTATTAAGACACTCAAATCCACCACCCTCCTACTAAATAGCCATTCTTAAACTGCTGTGAAATGTAAGCAATTTCATGGCTGATGCCGGGTTCAATTCGATAATTAAACCCTGGTAGTATGCGGGCCTATTGACGTTATTTGAATGTGATGGGGCGTTCACTCACCCTCATACGGCGTTTGCTACATTTGCGCATGCCTGCCAACATTGCCTCTCGTTGCATATGATCTTGCATTCAACGGTGGGTTTTCGATTTTTTCAAATTCCCCTTGGTATGGCAGTCTTTCTTGTTGTATTAAGCCATAGGATCACAAAGTTAGGTTAAAGATTAAGCCCTTGACTTATAATCTATTTAGACTTTTATAATCTGTGTAGAATAGAACCTCAGCCTTCGGCCTCTGTTCTTCCACTCAAATAATGGCATCCGCCTTGTTTGATTCATCGTAAGCAGTACCGGTTCCCAAAATCATACCTTTATTCTCTGATAATAAGATCGGGCAATGATGTTCTAGCTGCAATGTTGCCATAAGCTATCATGTGTTGTCCAGATCTGTCATTAGTTTTGTACAATCACTGCCAATGGCAAATTTCAATATTGTATAATATAAATAATGTGAATTGATATAACAAAGTTGCCACCCCAGAGAGCTTTGAACTGGCAGACGAAATTGAAATCATGCTAATCTCTCTTTTTTGCCTGCTCATAAGAAATGTTCACCTCCAACAGGACAGCTGCTTCAAAAACCACCCAAAATAAGAACTATTCTCAAACCTGGGAATTTGCCGCTCTGCGAGGATTAGAGGACACCTACTAAATAGACTTTCCAAATGATTTATATATAGTAACTTAGAGTTCTTGCATGTGCCTTTATGTAATATCTACTTAACCTGTTCTAATTTTACATACAGGTTTAACTACACATAATTTAATCAGTTACTGAACATTATAACACTAAAGACATTAAATACTACCAAACTACCACAAATGGTGATACGGGATACTAGTACCTACTGACAGTACAAACGTCGTAGCATGCATGCTCTTACCCCCATCCTAACCAACTATTACAAACACCCTACCTCTGTCATATCACCTTTCCCATTCTTTTAACTATTAAACAGTCGTTAAGTATTTAATTAGCAATGACTAAACGACACAAAACTAATGCTCAAACAGGACAATACATGCTAGTACTTTCCCCTGGACGTCGGGCATCAAACAAAATAGTTCGTCATAAATTACATCAAGGCCTCACGCAGATTCAACTTTGCCCACATTCCAGGGCACTCGTACCCTCCCCATAGTACCAGTCTCTGTAATCCTAACACGGTTCCATATTGGGTAGAGCATCAAGAGAGCGTTTCCGCTAAAGAAAAACGAATTCACCATTGATGGAAGACCATGCAGGGCCGGGTAGGCAAAGAAGTGGTACACTTCACACATGAACTGATGGCTGAATTTCCCCTTTAAATTTTCCTCATAAGTTCATTATTAGAACATAACCTGAAGTGTACAGTTAGTTACTTGAGGTAGTGTAATTGATATAGTTTCTAATTTATGCAAGGAAATCCAAATAAACTTTAAACTTTTCCAAGCCACAATATGAGTGGTCAAATCTGAGAGACAAATTTAGAATAAATAAAACCATATAAAATGACATTGTTAGGCATGAAGTAATTATTAGTTGTATCTTTTATGTCGATGCATGGCATTGCTCAAAAATAAACTTTCAATCCATGAGTGTTGAAGATGTGGCTCTTCGGGTGCACATCAAAAATAATTACTTGCTGAGTGTCACATGCAAACTTATTCGTTTGGCTTGTACATTAAGGTTCTTCACAACTTGGAACACTCATGAGGTATCATACATTCAGGACACCAAGCTAAGTACCACATACCAATCCAGTATTCCTGAAAGTAAATGATGGAAACGTACATGATATTTACCCAAACCCCTCTGTTAAACTAATTTACATTCTATTGACTGTGTGCCTAGCATTAGTTATTTTTCTAAGAGTTGTCTAGGTAGTTTTATACCAAGTTGTATGGCTTTTGACGAATAACAATATGCTACCAAGAAGTCAACAACCTATATACTTCCAAAGAAGCAAATCTAGCCTAAACATACTGCATATACCCAACTATTTTGTGAAATATACATGATTCTACACAATGGAGTCAAGGTACAAGACCTATCTGATGTATCCACATTCCCGACCATAAAGATAGAGAGAGATCAACCTCATTTAATCGTGTCCTTTTTTTTCTCTCTCTTACCAAAGCTTGTTCCCACTCTCTACCATTTTTGAAAGAAAAGTTAAACTTTTTTTTTAATATTGAACAGTTTGTTAAGTTGTGTCATAAAGCCATAGTTATACATTGCAAACAAACCATTTCAGGAAACCTTCTTAGCAAACATTACAGTTTTGTCCGTAATTAAATGTGCCATGTACATCTTCCATTAACAACTTAAAATATCCATTACATCCAGAACTATCTCATCCCAAGTATACCATTTCGTCTTGCCCTCCCTCCGCCATTTCTCTCATCTCTTCTCCCTCCCCCCCTCCCCTCTAAAGCTCTACCCGTTCCTTTTCCTCTGCTCCTCCTTTCCGTCTTTCTCCCCATCCCTTCTCTTTCCTTGCTTTTCTCGTTCATCACTCTCTCTTCCCCCCCTCGCTTTTTTCCCTCTTCCTCCCTCCCCTCCCTTCCATTCTGCCCTCTCCTCTTCCCTTCTCTTTCCTCTCTTCTCTCCCTGTCCTTCCTCTCCATTCCTTCCCCTTCTACCCTTCCTCTCCTTTTTTTCCTTCCTTTTCAGCTACACATTTTTAAAGTATCCAGCACACCATCAATGTAAATATATGCTCATCTCATCATTTCTTAAACTCTTGAACTTGAAGGGTTATTTTTTCTTTTTTCATACGCGTCCACAAGTCAAGAACTAAATGTCCCTCTCCTGACCATACTGCTCCCTCTCTCATTTACAGGCAAACCCAATGTCGTAGAGTGGTATCCAATACGATGTTGGGTTACCCTCCTACCACAAGGAACACTGTTAACAAGGCATCTATGTAACCAGCAGTGTCCTGCGTAAGTGTAGTAGATATACCACCTATACCTCGTTGCCTGCTGTCATACCCTTGACGCTACACTCAAGAATCCCCTTTTTGCCAGGCCGGGTAGCCATCCTGGTAGTTCCGATGTGGATATTTTTCACCGTGGGTGCAAAACAAATGTCCCGGATCACAGTGCAAAATACCCCGGGTCACAGGGCAAAAGAGTCCGAAAAAGGGACTGATTTAAAATGATATCTGTCTTTTACTTCCCAATTTCTCCTCCAACAAGATTTTCATAGGGGTCACTCTACTCTCCATCCCCTGCCCCCACCTGGCTCAACGTCACTGCATGTGTAAAAATGCTTTCACTTGAATCATGTGCGGTTTACTTGTTTCACCAACCAAATATTGCCTTACGTCACTGCACCATAGGTAGAAAAACGGAGTGTAGTCCTACAAAATGGCAAATGTTGGCTTTTCAGATGAATGTATGGAGAAATTTTACCATATTTACAACGATCTCTCTGCAAGAATAAAGGAAAATTGCACTGTTATAAATGCTTTTAGAGTTTATGATGCTCTAAGTCACTTGAAACGTTGGGTATTCATTCTAATACGATACGATAAGAGTAATTTTCAAGTAAAATAACAGTATTTTACTCATTTCACTTAGTGGATTTCAAACTTTTAGTGTTTAAGAACTACAAATATGCTTATTGCACTTTTTTTAGAGTGCAAACTGTGTTTTGGGATCTAAGCACATCCCAGAGATGTGTTCGTTTTTTTACAATACATACAACAGACAAAGAACAACATTCAACATGTGTGTTGTAAGTCTGTGTAAAGGCATAAACTGATAGAAGACCGATATATAGATCATAGTGATAGAGGGAAGTTGTTTCAGTTCAAAGAAACCCGACAAGAACATTACGCATAAGGAAAGTATGGCAACTACCAATTCAAAAGCATTCCTACCATTTTTTCATACCATACATCTTTTTAACTAGTTCTACTTCATTGTATCATTTTGCTTTTTGTGCTATTTTCAACAGGTGCCTACCTTCTTTTCACCTGACTTGGTCTGATAGGCAGGTTCAAGGGTCGCCATTTAAAGTCAACGTGCAGCCTGCCAATGCCGATAAAGTCACTGCATCCGGTAACGCGCTCAAGATGTTGGTGGCGCAACAGACTTCATTCAAGGCTTGTCCATCTACATAGAGAGGCATGAATCATGTATGGAACATGTTGAATGAAATACAAGGAATATTAATTGTAGTAGTTTAGTTACGTGGTCCAAAGATTTGCAATATTGAATCGTTATTATGTCAGTCCCAAGCTAATCCTAGGAAAAATAATTTTGTGTCAGAAACAGCAAATGGATTAACTGTGGCAAGCTATGTATATTCACATATTGATTAAGGTGTTGGCATTAGGATTTGGTTGTAAGAGTACGCGAAGCCGACTTTTAGTCAACACGGAGATGAGCGAGCGTCATAGTCTTGCGATTTTTAGCCTCGCAGACATTTCATGACGATTTTTTTTCCCCCCTCTGCGTTTACGCTAATTTGTAAAATTACAAATCGCGTAGAAACTCTGAATGTTTCTGCTAGGACTGTCTAAGAAAGCGCCTGGTTTAAGTAGCATCTCACCTCTTACCCACCCAATTGTTGTTTTGCTGCGTAACATATAGGCCTACAATCGCATAAGACCACGTCTCTAATGAAGCGTAATTCCCTCTAAAAATGTCTTTTTCGGTGATTTCAAGAAAACTAACATGGTGACACATTGTTTATTTCAGTATTTTTCAAGTATGCACTTTGGACTTAAACATTATGTGAAAATCAGAAAACGATGCGGCCCCTTTCTTATCTTTAGGGGGCACGTTCTGTGTCTGTACGTCACTTTTCCATAGAGGTTTCCGTGGTAAATCATGGTAAAATGTTGAGGCATATTTTACTCAGTTTCACTTAGTGGATTTCAAACTTTTAGTGTATTGAAGAACTTTACAAATATGATTATTGCACTTTATTTTAGAGTTGCAAACTTTGTTTTGTGATCTAGCACATCCCAGAGATGTTCGTTGTATTTACAAATACATACATACAACAAAGAAAAACATTAAAACATGTGTGTTGTAAAGTATGTGTAAAGGCATAAACTGATAGAAGACCGATATAGATGATCATATGGATAGAGGTAAGTTGTTCAGATTCCAAAGAAACCCGACAAAGAACATTACGCAGAAGGAAAGTATTGCAACTACCAATTCAAAAGCTTTCATACCATTTTTTCATACCATACATATTTTTAAAAATAGATCTACTTCATTGGTATCATTTGTTTTTGTGCTATTTTCAACAGGTGCCTACCTTCTTCACCTGACTTGGTCTGATAGGCAGGTTCAAGGGTCGCCATTTAAAGTCAACGTAGCAGCCAGTCCCAATGCCGATAAAGTCACTGCATCCGGTAACGCGCTCAAGATGTTGGTGGCGCACCAGACTTCAAGGCTTGTCATCGACAGTAGAGAGGCAGGATCAGGTATGGAATCATGTTTGAATGAAATACAATGAATATTAATTGTAGTAGTTTAGTTACTGTCCAAAGAATTTTGCAATATTGATCGTTATTAGCAGTCCACAAGCTAAGCCTAGGAAAAATAGATTTGTGTCAGAAACTAGCAATATTAACTGTTGGCACTAGTGTAGTTCACATAGTCTGATTAAGGTGTTGGCATTATGATTTGGTTTTAAGGAGTACGCGCAAGCCGACTTTTATAAACTCGGAGATGAGCGAGCGTCAATTCGTTTGCGATTTTAGCCTCGCAGAAATTCATGAGCGATTTTTTCCCCTCTGCGTTTACGCGAATTTGTAACGCATTCATCAAATCGCGTAGAACTCTGATGTTGCTAGGACTTGTCTAAGAATGCGCCTGGTTAATTATGCATCTCACCTCTTACGCACCCAATTTTTGTTTTGCTGCGTAACATATAGGCCTAAAATAACGCAAGACGCAACGTCTCTAATGAAGACGGAAATTTCCCTCTAAAAATGTCCTTTTTCGGTGATTTTCAAGAAAACTAACATGGTGACACCATTTGTTTATTTCAGTATTTTCAAGTATGCAACTTGGACTTAAACATATGTGAAAATCAGAAAAACGATCGGCCCCTTTGTTATCTTTTGGGGGCACGTTAGTGTCGGTACGTCACATTTTTCCATAGAGTTGCGTGGTAAATAATGTAAAATGTTGAGCAAAAATGTACTTCTTGAAACTCTTTTTTCTCAAAAACGAATACGGTGAGCCATATTTTTTATTTCAGATTTGTTATCAGCACAAATGAATGTAATATATATCAAATTTTAAAGAAATTCTTCGGCCTATTTAAATCATGATGCCAACACCTTAAGGATAAATTTTACTCTCAGCTCAAATTGACTTAGTAAAATAAAAGAACAACAGAATATTATTATTAGAAGCATTGTTATTTTTTAACATAGAGACATTGGCCCGGATTCCAATTTATCTCTGAAGTAGTGAGGTAGATAGGAATAGTATTTTGAACTACAGTTAGAGCATCAAAAGAAATAGTCCTCTGCACAAACAAATCTATATTACTAACCTTCTTTTCATAATTTTAATAAATTGTTACTTATCTGCCTCAATACTTCAAAGATAAATGACTGTTTGGTTAAACAATTGCTAAACATCTTTTTGGAATATGGGCCATTAGTTTTTGCTTATTTATTTCAGAGTCCAGTCAAACATAGGTAAACATTGTATACATACAAAAAATGGAATTAATCTGATAAAGTCTGATAGAGAGCAAAAATGACACAATTTTTATAGCAGAAAAAATGCTTTTCCTTGGCAACGGCTTAGGTCATGACCCCAGGTTTTTGTCTTTTTTTTAGTTATTCTGAACCTTGCCAGTGCTTGTACTTTGCTTTGAAAATCCCAGTTAGGCTTAGTTTCCAAATAAAGTTTTGTGTATTTCAATTAAATTTTTGTGGACTGTATTATTTTCCCTTCTTCTGTATATGCAGAAGGTAAGTAATAGACTCATTTATTAATTATTTTCACCCTGGGAAATGGTTGTGGTATAAACTTTCTGCCTAAAATATATTTTTGTATAATATGTAGTTTGCTTTCAATTTATTTGGGGCTCGGTAAAATGGGAATGTGCTTATTATTTGGTACTTTGATGGGTAAAGTTAACAAATATTCATATGCGATTAGGAAAAACTCTACTGTGGTAGGTGAACTTAACTATATATAAAATCACTATAAAATCCATCCATGGTGTGCTGAACTTTAAATTGTCGCAGGTGAAGATAATGATAAAATAAAGCCATGGTTTGGTAAATTGTGATTGGCCAGGCTAGTACCAAAATCCACTCATTTGTCACATGAACTTGTAAGCTTTAAATTTTAACTGGTAAATTTAGCCATAAATATATCCATGGTTTGGTCTATTTTAAATTGCGACTGGTGAAGTTAACCATGAAATCTACCCTTGGTTTGGTGAACTTTGAATTGTGACTGGTAAAGTTAACCATGAAATCTACCCTTGGTTTGGTCAACTTTGAATTGCAACTGGCAAAGTTAACCATGAAATCTACTCTTGGTTTGGTCAACTTTGAATTGCAACTGGTAAAATTTAACCATGAAATCTACCCTGGGTTTGGTCAACTTTGAATTGCAACTGGCAAAGTTAATCATTAACCAGAAATCTACCCTTGGTTTGGTCAACTTTGAATTATAACTGAAGTTAACCATGAAATCTACCCTTGGTTTGGTCAACTTTGAATTGTAACTGAAGTTAACCATGAAATCTACCCATGGTTTAGTCAACTTTGAATTGTGACTATTAAAGTTAACCATGGAATCTACCCTTGGTTTGGTCAACTTTGAATTGCTACTGGTAAAGTTAACCATGAAATCTACCCTTGGTTTGGTCAACTTTAAATTGTAACTGGCAAAGTTAACCATAAAATCTACCCTTGGTTTGGTCAACTTTGAATTGTAACTGGCAAAGTTATCCATGAAATCTACCCTTGGTTTGGTCAACTTTGAATTGTGACTGGTAAAGTTAACCATGGAATCTACCCTTGGGTTGGTTAACTTTGAATTGCGGCTGGTGAAGTTAACCATGAAATCTACCCTTGGTTTGGTCAACTTTGAATTGCGACTGGTGAAGTTAACCATGACATCTACCCTTGGTTTGGTCAACTTTTGGAATTGCAACTGGCAAAATTAACCATGAAATTACTCTTGGTTTGGTCAACTTTGAAGTGTCTGGTAAATTTAACCATGAAATCTACCCTTTGTTTGGTCAACTTTGAATTGCAACTGGTAAAGTTAACTATAAAATCTACCTTTGGTTTTGGTCACCTTGAAATTGGTACCGGTATTGGTAAAGTTAACCATAAAATTCACCTTGGTATGGTCAAATTTTAAATTGTTTGGGTGAAACTAACCATAAATCCACCCTGCTTCATCAACTCATGATTAAATCATATCATATAATCATAAAGCTTTCATAATTTATTTTGTGCCCTGTCCATTCATTAACTAACTCACGCCACACATTTCATTCTCTTAAAGTCACAAAATATGCACCATACTTTGTTTAATATGGGTTTCACACTCAATTGCCGTATAATTTTTGAGTAAAAACTCTATTAACACTAGCTCTGTAATACATGCTGTCATTTTCCCCATACACCTAGCAAAAACAAATTGGTAAGAATGATTGTTCACTAAGTGATTGTGTCCTATTTGGAATAAACAATCACAGAATTGATATGATGATGACACAATTACATCTAAAGCATTTTAAATTTTAACATTAAATAAAAAATTCTCAGATTTGTGGCAAAAAGTACAGCTGTACTGGCTATTATAATTTTTCAGCCAAGGTTGTGGGATAAATGCTTAAAGTCAGCAATTAAATTAAAGGTGGCTTTCTAATACCAGCATTTTGTGTTACCATCCATCACTTTATAGCCAGAATTGCTGCAAATTCATCTCAAAAGGAGGCCACATACCCAGTACCCAGTGTGGTCTTTAGCAAAATTGATTTTAACATAAAGCACTACAGTCGTTTGGGAGGATTGTATTATATCTAAAATAAGAAAAAAACATTAGTAAAGTAATTGGGGTTGTACTTTTTGGGCAATGGAATGTTCTTTGTAGTTCATTTGATGGGATCATCTATCTGTGTATGTGAGAAAATCACGCTAAACGATTTGGAAGTTACTAAACAAGTTTTTGAGATACAGTTCAAAATAAATGAAGAGGGGTGAAAATATGGAAATTAAATTTTCAGAAATACCTGGTGAAGTGTTCTTTTTTTAATGCCAATAAGTGGATCAAATGACGACCAGGTAACCTAATACTTACCTTACCGGGCAAATCGCATTCCAGTCGACTCTGAAGTTTACATTAAAATCTCTAAGTCTAAAATAATAGATTAAATTTTGCATCAAAAGAGGGAATCAAACCCATGACGCTTAGATTACAAGATGAGCACCTATTCATGCACGCCATGCAACTCGAGCCAGCAGAAGATCATTTTTTGTAAGAAAATAAATACATTAACGGAATAAATTGCACATATACCATAATCTTCTTGATTGAAGAGGAGGTTACCTGGTTGGCCGCTAGCCACTTCTCTTTAATTGGCTCAGTTACAAAGTGCAAACTTTAAACCTTATTTTCTCAGTTTTCTTTGTTTTCTAGGGGGGTCATCATTCAAAATGCCATATATCTGGATCTGTATGTCCTATTTTCATGGAGTTTCACTAAATAAGAGTTTAAATAATGCTTTTTAAGAAAATAACAAAATACCCAAAAATGTATTTTGGTTGATTTCAGACTGATTTTGCTTTTTCGCATCAAATATACAACCAAAAGAACCCCCCTAGGGTTTTCAGTCAATTTAATTTTCATTTCCTTTTTTATGAGTACTTTCTGTTATATTCTGAGTTCCTCCATTTTAACTTTTGTGTGTAACACAATTTCCTTCCCAGGTGAGCTGACAGCACGCTGTATGGGCCCATCCACAATGGCAGAAGTACACATAGGTGATAACAGGGACGGCACATACTCACTGTTGATATGCCCAGCTGAGGCTGGTAAACATACCCTGGAAGTTAAATATGGAGGAGAGCATATCCAAGGTAGCTTGCGTTGATATTTTCAAGAAAGTTGTGGATGTAAAGAGTTTAAAGGGGCATTTCGTGATCCACACGGACTTAAAAAAGTGGAGAACTTTTCAAAATTTTGAGATTTTTTATATCATCTGAACCGTTGGTCCAAGTATAGTATGTGTGCCTAATCTTACGTTCTAAATTCGATCTACTCTAGAAGAAGTTCGTAATTTTGTATTTTTCGCAGTACCAAGACCGCATTACAACACAGTGGCCTATAGGGCAGCGTAATACGAATATTTGCTCATAACATCAAAACACCGTCAGAATCAGCTGAAATTTTGTTTTGGGGATACATTTAGTGAATCATAAACCAAAATGAAGGGGCTAGGATCACAAAATGCACCTTTAACCTTCATCAGATTTCAAAGCCTACCTGTCTGGATAAATTTTGAGGTTGGTATTCTCAAAGGGAGTCTACTTTAGACCCAGGTTTAAACCAGGGTTAGTGCTTCAAAAGGGTAGGTACATATGTGCCGCCAATATCAGTTGCATTTTCACTCCATACTTTAAAAATGGATTGTTTTTTCCACCATGCTACTATATAGATGGTACTACATATCAATTGTTGGTTGCAATTCACCATGGAAATGGGTCGATTCTTCTGATTTTTGTTAAAATCACAATGAAAACGATCAATTTTTTGTTTTTCGAAAAAGTTACTACGAATGGACCGATTTTGATAAGATTTCGAAATAAATGGGTCAAAAATTCGGAACCAACTCTAAATGAGTCTAAATTTCAGAACCAAGTTTATATAAATGGGTCATATATTTGTCATATTTGGTCAATAATAAACAGGTCAATTTTTTTACCAGGTGGACGTACACCTGTAACCAATTTTGTACCCCCCACCTGACTCCCTTTGAGAATAGCAGACTATATAAGATAATGTTTTGATTATTCACTTCTAATTTAAAATCAACATTGCTATAATTGTGAACTGCCAGCATAGCTGGCAGGACCACTTAGCAATCCGTTGTGCGTGTGTATGTGTGTGTATGTGTCACTATATTTTTAATTACCTCAATTGAAAAGTTGAAGTTCAATTGGAACCAAACTTGTGTCATAGGTACACCATGGGATCCCTCATATGTTGATGAGGTCAAAGGTCACATGCCAAGGTCAAAGGTCATGTGAGGTCAAGTTGTAAGATAGGCTGGGCAGCCCACAGCTTATATTCTTTGAATATAGCAAGCGCTAAAGCCGAGAACCATGAATTTCTAGTTATGAATATTTAGTGCTATCTTCAGAAGATAGCATTTTTTTGCCTGGAGTGACACTTATGTGTATTAAACGGCATCCATCCAAAAATGAAGGAATGCCACTTGCTTCTAATAAAGCAGCTAGCAAGTACAATCAGTTAGTACCATGACATTCTGATGGCTTAGCTCTGTCTATATAAACAAAGCAAACCTCACCACCAAAAGTCTGATGGTTATGTGGAATTTCTCCAAGATTATATGAATTGTCCAAAAACTGGCTTGTTTGTTAGACCTGTGGTGAGCACCTGTCAATGGTTCATGCTCTAATTTTTTTAACTGAAAATTGTGACTTACTGTTATCCATTTATTTTACCGTTTTAAGGGAGTCCTTTCCATTTGCGTGTGGCTGCACCACCAGACCCTAAACAAGTGAGATGTTTTGGTCCTGGCTTGGAACATGGTATTCTGTCTACCTTCGACGGACGGTTTATCTGTGAGACAAGAGGAGCAGGAGCTGGACAGTTAAAGGTCCGCGTTCATGGACCCAAAGGTTAGTATTTAATTATAATTACTGAATGTAAGACATTTAAAAGTTTTCTAAGTTTAATAGGATTTTTTTTTTCAAAAAATTCCCAAGTTTTGATCTTATTTTGGTTCAGATTTAAGAAAACTTGCCTAATTTTTGGACAAATTTGGGACAGTGTAAAAAAAAGTAACACCTCTTTATACTAAAATTTTTTACCAAAATATTAAAGTTATTTGTGTTAAGATCCCCAGTTATACATGTAGTAGAAAATGTTGGAACTGAAACAATACAAACAAACAAAAACGATTGAATCATAAATCGTAATGTGAAAAAAAGTGCTGACATCATAGTCTCAATTTCCCTCATGAGGTCAAAAGTATACACAGGTGTGGAGGGTTCACAGTGTGTTTGTGAACAGATCTTGTGAGATTTAATGTCCATTGATGATAATTTTGAGGGCATGCAGAATGCATTTATGCATGATAGCTACATTCAATATTTATGTATGGGTTTGGAATGATTGCATAATAGTTAGAAACCAAGGCCATATCCAGGACATAATATTTGGGAGCAATCCTGCATGGACTGTTCATGCCCTTGTTCTTTTTTTTTTTTTATTATTTTTTGTTGCTGGAAAGTCGCAGTATTTTGACCTAAACCCCGGCCCTAAACCACAGCAATATCAGTGATAACTACCCAGTCCAATGACGCGAAGTATTTACGATCTGCAGCAAGTTGGCCGCGCCGAAAGCCGGCCGGCCAACGCGGTTTGTGTATGGGGTCAAAGACCTTGTCAAAGTGAAATTCCATAGGTAATGCATTATGGGACTTGGTTTTAAACAAAACTCCTCAGAAATATTATAGTACACATGTGGGACTAATACATTAAATGCCCTATGGTATCAATTCACAGGTGCGTCAAGGTCACAATGAGAAGAAACGACAACAAAGGACCGCCCCATCGATGTGCGATTACAATCCTACAAGAATGCGGCGACGACTACACCCTCCAAGTCAAGTGGTCAGACCAGCATGTGACAGGGAGTCATTCCTCGTCAAGATCGTAGAAACACAGGGAAGAATGGAGCAGGTACAGAAGGAGTTCCCCCAGAGACGGCTCTTCCGAACGGGGACAGCAGATGGATGGATGGAAGAAATTAGTATCGGACAAAAGACTTGAGATTATATTGATGGGTGTCTTCAGGGAAATGATTTGTTTTTATGAAAATTGATATGAATGCTTTCTACAGATTGAGGAAATAGATTTCAGAACTTCTTAATAATGTTTGGTTATATTGATAAATTTAAGGTGCTTGTTCCGATTTTGTGTATCGTGTTATCTACTTGGTATGAGAGCCTGACACTTGTATACACAGACCACCAGGTACCGTGGGAAACTAACTTGCGGTTTTGATGCTAGATAATGCAGAGTGCAACGCCCTATTCACCACTGTGCTGATATTGATGGTTAACCATTAAAACTGCAGTTTTTTGTCAGTATCTTGAGAACGGAATGGATTTGAAAGCTGAAATTTCAGGAAGACAATGAGAAAAATACAGCCTTTCATCTGATATCAAAATTGATACTACTTCTGGGTAAATCTGGGGGGGCAAAGACGATCGGATCAAGCACCTTTAATTGAAGGGATAATTTTTTAAGTGAACTTACATTTTTTGTTAAACAGTGGAAAAAATAAGGAAATTGTCACACTGAATATAAAACACATTAATGTATGATACTGTTTTGATAATACATAAGAGATCAATACCAAATTTAACCATACTGATATCAAATTTGGTGCTGCATCTCATGAAAGGGTCAATCCTAGATGACCTAGCAGATTTATCTTAAAGGGATATACAGTTATTTTCTTGACAAAATAGATTGATCTTTTTTCATTCAATAATAATAAAAACTATAATTTCGGCAAAAATAAATACAATATTCACATTCCTAAGACAAGAATTGATTGTAAAAAAATTTGCAGTAGGGTCATTCCATGCCAATTCAACAAATCGAGAAGTCTTAAACCTGCACTTGAATAGGTTACAAAGTTCAGAATTCTGTGTATATTTCAATGGGAACTTTGTCTGATATTAGTTGAAAGTTTAGATTCTTTGAAGCCTGTTTACCTACATATGGCAGTAAGACACCATGTTGAAACTTTGCATATAACTTCAGCAGGGGCATCTCTTAACCATATTTAAAGCAGAATTTGGTGCAAAATGTCTGACATTGATTTTAGGGGGGTCAAGTCAAGGTTAATTTTTGCTTTTTGTGACAGCTATATCTCTTCCAATAAAGCTGATATAAGTATAAGATTATACACAAGGGTAGTATTCAAGATAAGTATCACCAACCCAAATTTGGAAGTTATATCACTTTTACTTTTTGACATATGGCCCCCCAAAAGTATGGTCCGAGTGGCTTATGAGCCATTTTTGACCCCTGTAACTTTTAATCGGAGCAAGGTGTATTTTTTCTGATCACATATTTGCAATTGCAGCAAAAGGTAATCCTGAATGCCAAGTTTGAAGGATCTGAGGGGTGTAGTTCTTTACTTATGGCACTCTGAATATTGAATTTCACAACCTAAAAACGCGCTCATGTTTTCTGGAGGTTACCCCCCCTCAAATTTAAAATTGCTGTAGCGTGAAAACGAAAAGAGGTACAGAGCTCAAATTTTCAGAATTTTAGTTTCTCATGAATATCTTTCAATACACCAAAGAAGAAAGAAATCCATGAGGTGATGGTGTACTCGATTTGTTGATTTGGCATGGAATGACCCAGTATCTCATATCGTGGTGCAACTGAGTTGAAAAAAAAATAGATTGTAAATTACAGATCAGCCTTTCTAAACATTTTAAAGCTAAACTTTGAAATATTGCGACCTGAAGGTTTATACATGTTCACCTTTAGCAGAAGGGAGATTTTGTCATAGCAAAATCTGTCGGCAATTTAGATGACACTTGCACCACAGGACCTTAGTATCTACCGCTCTACTGCTACTTGTGCTGCGACAGAAAAATAAAAAAATAGGCCAAAGGTCAAAAGTCATACTTTGCATATTTCAGATTTTTCCACTCTTTTTCCCTGAAAACCTGTACAAACTCTCTCTAACCAAGTTTTCTGCTCTTATTCCCCAGGACTTCTGTGCAAAGTCACTGTGTTTCATGAATAAATAAAAGCTAGCTTGATTCAGTTTCCATTTAATTCACCTCAGTTTGTGTGCAGTATGATTTTGCACCATGGTCATTTTATTTCAAAGCAGCCTTATTTTCTTAATTGCTTGAATAAAATGACTATATTCCATCAAAATTGCAAAAGCCTGTTTTTTTTTGTTTTTTTTGCTTGAAAATTTTTGGGTCAAAAATAAAATAACTGTATATCTCCTTAAGTTGGATTACGTATGCATCTAAATATTGTTATTTATATGGTATTTACTTATTGAAATATTGTTAAAATTTATCAAGGTGTAACTTACGCATATGTTAAAATGATCTTCCATTGATCAACAACAACGCTCCATTGTGCCTGTTCATTAGCTTATTGCCTATTGAATAATTGATGTATTATGTGATTATGTCTTCCAATAATTCAATAATCATATGGTTTTGTAATCATTCAATATGATTATTTGTATTGATTAATCAAGTGATTAATATTTTTGAGCAAGATGTTTTTCTCTTGCAACAGATGATATTGTTGTAAATTTGTCTTTCAAACACACAAAAGCATGAATTGTTCTAGATGTAAATGTAAATTTAACTGTTTATTTAATAACCATTACATAGACACTATTCACACCGCAGCCATTTTGTGACAAAGTGAGGTATGGGTGGCAAGTGTGCACTAAGAACTGGTGTAACCACGTAGCTACATATACTCGGCAACAGTGCAGACAGCTGGTGTGTGTACACTATCTGTCTAAGCGGCAAAAAAACTCGGACTCCTGACTGGCGAGTGTATGTCTAGTGGGTGGGTAATCCATGTCTACTCAGTGGTAGCTGTGTGGTAACTACCATGAAGAATTCGGCCATGTTGGAAGCAGCTTTTGCACCCAGCCACCCAAGCTTGTTTTAATTCCAAAATGGTGGAGAAAGAAGTCAATTGAAAAATAAAGCTTTTTATTCAATATAACCACAAAACTTAGAAGACTGTCAAAACAAGATTTCTTATAAGATTATATTCTGTGTTGCAGATGCTCATTGTAGGTTTGAGAATTGAGCCAAACTACAGAAAAAAGCAACATTGTGTGTTTCTTTAAAGAGAATAGTGCCATTATTTGTATGTAAATTAATGATTATTAAATCAGGTTTTTGGTTTCAACAATTTTACCAAATGGTTAGGTTGCATTTCAATTTGAACAAAACAGTAAGAAATTGCCAAAATTCTGATACAATTTGGATGTTTTTTTAGGAATAAATAGTCTGAATTTGTTTTCATAGGGAATGCCCTCAATTTTCCTGTATTGCAAGATATTTATCCTGTTATCAAGGTTACAGATGTGCTAACAGCTAAACCCTCCTGTGGTCAGAGGAAGGTGGCCAACCCTCCTTTAATTTGGCAACGGCCCCAAACGAGTTCAGCAATACAGACTGACTACAGCAAGCAAATTTTTGCAAATTTTAGTGAGTGGTGCCATTGCTCACACATGGCTTGTGTTATATTTTAACACTTAAGGGTATAATGGAGGGTCCATGTGCACCCAATATTTTGTTTATCGCAAGCCATGTTTTAACGCTAAATTATTTTGGCCAGAGATTTTAATTGTCCAAATATCAGTTTCACATATTTTGGTGGAAAAAAATTTTGATTTGCCCCTTAAATCGTACTGGAGTAACTTATTAAAATTTTATGGAATAAGTCATTTGGGAAAGTGGTTTTCAATTATCAGCAGGAGAATTTGTGCACAACATAAAAATTGGTTTTTGACCGCCATTTATGCCAGCTTGTGTCTGTACAAAAGTATGGAAAGTTATATTTTTAGGATTTTTTTCAGGAAATTTTGAAACAACTGGCATCTTGGTAAAAAACAGACTTGTTGCTTCAGGACGATTGCAGGGCATTGGTAATTTGTGATTACTATAAAAGTATCATCCAAGTAATTGAAGTTATTACAATAGATAAAAACTATGCACACAACTCTCTCTCTCTCTCTTTGTATTGATCGATATGATTTAGCATAGAAATTACCTGTGTCCTAAAAAATGTTAAAATATTTACTTATTGTTCAAATATTGTTATTATTTAAACATTATATTCCTTCCATATTTAGAACAAAATATTACTGCAACAATCAAAATTGCATGTATATGTGAACTGATATGTATATAATAATGGTGTTTGTAATTGCATTTTAACAATTGGATTGTTAATATTTTGTGACTATGTATAGATTTTTTGATTTTCTCATCTTGTGTAGCATAGTTAATTAAAGTAGTTATATGAGGCTGTATATTTAAGTTACATCGAAATCTGTTCATAGCTTAGAAATATTAAAATCCACACAAAACACTCTTGTATTATTAATTTTACCATGCTAAATACAAAATAACAAGTAATTAACAAACAAAATACCCCTCTCTCTTCAAATTTATGTTTTGAAATTATGTGACCTCCATTGTAAAGTAGTTTGTTTAAAACTAGGTTACTTTTCAAATTTGCACTCTATCATTATTAGGCTTTTGAGAAGTGATGCTCCATTACCTCTCAGATGAAGGGACAAATATTTTTTAAAGGTGTTTGAATCTAACATGTGTCCAGTAAATTGGCACGTAACACGACTCGTTCATGGGGTGTGTAGTTGGGAGACATTTCAGAATTAGCCAACCATTGTACATGCCCGTTAGCATATACTGTACTGACTCTAGTATAGTCTCGCCTGTTTTTACCCTGAAATTAACTTGAATTTAGGGGTGGGATTATAACAGGATATTCATGCTAACATAAAACATGCTAGCACCAACATGTCAGCCTTTTCAGAGCTAAACTCATTCGGCAAGAGTTCCATATGTACCCCTCTTCAAAGTTTTACATGTAACAAATTCTTTTTATTTTTGGCCTTAGGGTTAGAGTATTTGTTAGTCTTAGGCCATAATTAAAAATATTTGTTTTCTGTACAATTTTAAAGGGGGTACATATGGAACTCTTTCCACTCATTCCAGTGTCAAATGAGGTGTGTGATCAACAGACCTGCAAATGAACTGAAGCATAGACCTAATTATTTTAGTAAAGAAAATCACAAGATGATAGTAGTAATGATTGTAACAAAAAAATTGCATGCAATTGATTGCTTTCGAGCAAGGAACTCATCGTGGGATTATAATAGGATTTTCTAATATTCTTCAGATTCTTTCAAAACAGGGGGTGGGATTATAATCGAGCATGGGACTATACTTGGTCAGTACAGTGCAAAACACTTAAAATTTGTTTCTCTCTCTCTGAATACCATTCAGCTTCTGTATCCCTACATCAAGTTCTTGTTTACATCCTGAATAATTAATTTTCTGGCATAGTACAAAACTCATGTTATGCATAGAGAGCTCAGTAAACCAGAAATCAAATGTAGTATAAAATGCATGTAACATAGCTAGTGTATCAGTAAGTTAAAATTCCCACCTATCTGGTTTCTGTGTCTTGCTGCAGTGTAAGCTGATGTAGTAAGACTCATCCCTTGAACAGTAACCTATACATGAGGGACTTGAGACCAGTCTTTGTAAATTAACCAATACCACAGTTCACTTGGATGTAAAAATGATGTCTCAATGAGGCAGCAAAGATCAAAAGCTTTAGGTTCCTTTTCTCAGCCAAAAACAAGCCTTGAGCGATATAAGAACTATTTCAGAGCAACTTCTTTTACAGTGTCCTGGTTTATATCCATAATGCTACCTGTACAGTACCACTGCAGTGCAGTGCATTGCATGGTTTGGTTAAAATCACACTGGCCATCAAGACCTACCAAAAGCAATTTAAATTTCTGACATGTATTTTATTTAAACACTTGAGATATTATCTGTGTAGCCAAATAAAGGTATCATTTAAGCCTCTGCCATATATCTATCGCGTCATATCACATAGGCGACAGCACTGTTTTTTGGAATAGAAAAACTTGGCTGTGCCTTCTACTTAAAATAATGCCATTGCCTGTGTAATATGGCATTAGATGCACAGCAGAGGCTAATATCTTTTTTCTAAATGTCACATCCCTTCATTGGGTACTACTCAATGTCATTTAACATTGTTGGTTTGTATGCTGACGTGAAATTAATAAAGGGAAATTGTCTACCAGGCTAGCAATCAAATCATCTTGACTTATGCACCTCCTGCATTTCAAGTGTTGTAAACACTGATTTCTATACAATGGATTGGCTACACAACATAATTAGATGGACATCATGGTATACCAACACAATAGCATTCCAGAGACACCTGTTAAACAGAAGTTGTATCTTGGGTGCTCCCTTTTGGGACATGCCTTCCCTTATGCACAACTTCAAATACATTAAGCTCACTGAATTTGCTTGATTCTGTACTGTTTTCTGTGCTGTTTTGTCACTTATTCACATTCAATGGGAACACATTTTAAGTAAATGACCGGCTCTTAATCTCCTGCTTGGGCTCTTTTTGGATTACCACTATGGCCATCGATGGCTTCCAAGTTCAGAGCCCAGGTTACCAATCCATTGTACAGAGATCGGAAAGAATTTTGTATTGTGCCAGCCTCAACAGAATAACTTGCATGTTGAAGGATGAGGTGGCAGAATACTAAATTCATCCCCAGAGATCAGTGATTGCAAATTATATCATGAAAAATGGGCCAAATGGCATGTGTTCTAACACATATGGGTCATTTCATTGTGCCATTAGTGTAGGGACTGTAGGAGTGCATAGTGTATTATGTGTATCTGTGTGGAGGAAGCCAAAGGTATCATACATAGCCAATAAAAATGCAAATCTTATTCAATAAGTACATGTAATGAGATTCAGTTTTGGTTTGTAATGTGTCGCTGAATTTCTTCATTCTTAATACAATTTAAAAAATGATCTAAGCCTCTGGATGTGAATACTGCAACAGTCCTAAATTTGATCTCTATGGTCGTGCTTAGCCATTTTCAACTAGATGTTTTGGCAGGAAAGTAAATCACATTTTAAATGTCCAAAAACTGAAGCAATAACATCACGTTATTTAAGAGCGCCCCCATTTTAAAAAATTTGAAAAAAATTTTGCATTGTGTGGGTGGGTCATTGTCTAATAAACTATATCCCTGCAAATGGTAATACTCCCCAAATGTGTAATGTATAAAAAAAAGCGATTTGTAATTAGAATCAGGATTCCCGATTGTTATTAATGGCAGAGACCTGGAAATGCCAAGGGTTTTCCTATCGTCCTTGTTAAAATTGGCCTCCTCACGAAAATGGACCTCTACCTTGTCTGAACATGGAACAACTATGGATTAGGGAGACCATGTACATAGTAACGATTTCCTGGCCATACCGTATTGAAAGGAGCCACTGAATTGTATTACAGTATTACAATATTCATACACAATTACAAAATTCTCCTTTTGCAATGACATACCCCTTTCAGCTTTACCATTCAGTTGTTTACTAGCCAGTTACCATGCCAAAACCTGTGCAAAAAATTTCTGTTTAGTGGAGGGGCGCTCGTCAAAACTATTCTGTATTGCTTGAATCCAAGGCTCTGTTAAACTCTGGTCCTGAGGTGACCTGAAGAGTAGAACTATCCAGGTTCCTTTAGGCCTATAAACCTTTGTTTTCCTGAACATGACCCAGTAAAGCAAATCCAATTTATCACCTCACAGGTCTCACCCCCTCAGCTATGTGCTACAATCTTTAAAGTCTAATTTTGGGCCTTCCTTGAAATGCTTGTGAACGTACAAGGATTCTCTTATACTTTATTTTGGCAAGAACTTATTCCGTCCGCAACATGTGTTCCAGGACTCACATCTTTTCGATTCGTCTCATAGCAACGCTATTTATGATTATGTTTGCGCATTATTTTGTTAATGTATTAAGTATTCAAAAGAACGACTTCTTGCCGGTTCGGATTGCGTGGCAAGCGTCTATAGGTGCTCGTCTTGTAGGTCATTGTTTAATTCCTCCTCCTAGGCACAAAATGTTAATTTGTATTATGCTTATATTTTTTTAGAGTGAGCAATTGCATGCATCAAAACTCAAGAGTCGTCAATTACAATAAGTCAACTGATGTGGGTCCTGGCACACAAGTTGTGGACGCAGAATAAGTCTTTGCATTGTATTTTGCCACAAACATTTCCAAACAGGTTTACAATGTCAAATTAAGGCAATATAATTGTAATGTACCTTTCTGACTGAGCATCAGGAGCTAGACCCCTCATCCAACTTTGGGGCTTCCCCTCAAACCACGACTCTTCAGACACCAAGAAATCCAACACACACACAATCATATTATTGTGTATAAACACCAGGTCCCCCCGATGCCTTCTCATTCGTCTTGTAGTCCAAACCCTTACAATACATATTGGTAATACTTTGCATCTACAATCGCTTGTGGTGATAAATGACCCTAACATAGATATGATTTTTTTTTGTGTTTTTTGTACAAAGATCATAGAAAAGAACAGCTCACAAAAAGTACTATGCCTGGATTGAATGCTGTAATCCTTGCCCACAAAACAGCTCATATGCAAATTTCAACTGTTTATGCAATACACGGTCCACACTATGTGCAACAAGTGCAATGTTATTCAAATGAATAGTTAGTCTGTTTAAGAGTCCGACCAATAATAAACTCGGACACATGGTTTTAAATATTTTGGAACTTGGGGATGTATCCTGGATAAAAAATCTTGATATTGTCCAACCCACTAAGTTTCATACTTGTCAATATTTCAAGATAAATTTTCAAGATTGGTATTAATACCAATTACGGTAAATTACATATTTCCTTTAAACACTTGTTAGATAAAAGAGTATTTATTTAGGTTGATTTACTAGCATTTTGGTTGCATTATTGTTATTTTGACCAGTGTTTATAAAAAATAGAACATTTTGCTTTTTTCTAGGGTCTGAGTGTTATTTTAATTAGAAAAATACAGCATTCACCAAACGCATGTTTCGTCTGTGAATGGATACAAAGGTCACATGCAGTCACCAATAGTATGAGGTCACCAATCGCATGAGGTCACCAACGTCTACCCAAGGACCATTGGAAACAGTGGGCAAGTATGTTTAGGGTTAATATTTGGGTCAACATGTTAACCACATAGATAGGGATTGCTTTGGAAGTGTGTCTATGTGTCGCTTGTTTTTCAGACGACACAAAAACTAGGGGGTTTTATTAGAGAGAATGCATTTTAAATTTGGCTTATACTAAATAGAACTGCCTTTGGTTAGAAATAGGGACGCATGTTAGCTCCATCGATGCAAGTGAAATCTTTGAAATCAATAATGAAAACCATGTTTCCAATATAATTGTCCTGAATCCATTAACTATTTGTAATGACATCGCAAGTATTGCAGAATCTTGTTGCATACAGTGTGTCATAGGTAATGAATAAACAGCTCTATTCACCTCTCAATCTTTCAAGAAGTTACATCATACCAAACAAATCAACTGTGTTAAAAGGTGAAATATTACTGCCATGAAGAGTCACATTATCACAACTGGTTATTTTAGCAATCCACATTTCAATGAAATGGTTTGTACCAAAAATTAAAGGAATATTTGATTACCATATTATTATTAAATACATTTAAAAAGTAAAATTAAAAAAAAAAAAAAAAAGATGATGAAATTTTTTAGGTGCATGACAAATCGCCGATGACAAATGACACACCAAAACATGCATTACAACCCCGAATTATAGCCTACAGGCGCGGACCCTGTGGTATAACCTTACATTCAAAAGCTGCTTGTAGACCAAATTAACTGACAAGCACCAAGAATCAGGTCCACCTGTAGTATGATAAAATGCACACAGAGAGCGTGGCTTCAGCAGTTAGGGTGCTTGCCTGTGCACAAATTACCAAAAATCCCAGGTTCAAATCCCGGTGGCGGGTCATTGCTGGGATTTATTTCGGGTGTTAACCTCGGATTTAATCTGTATACGAGCTATTGATCTAATACAGAATAACACTCTCCTCAATGGTTCACTTGGAATTGGGCAAATGAATCATGAAAGCATTCCGTCAGCGGAAGGGACGTTAAGCCATCGGTCCCGTGTTCCGAGTCACAAACTCTACATGTACTCGATCAGTGCGAATAAGGAGTTAGGGTGTAACCCCACGGACGTTCCGAATCCGCCCCAGTATATAAAAAAAAAAAAACGGGCCATGTTAGGAGCATCCGTATCATAGGTACACGCGGCCCCGGATCAGCTTCCTCAGTTGAATAAAATCATGACACCACCACAAGCCCATTACCAATGACTTGTGATACGCAAAGAAGAAGACCACGACAGTGCATGTACACACATAACCAGTTGTAACAATTGTTAACATACAAGTTACTGTGTCCTATTGTCATTCCCTGTAACATGACAAAATGACACAGACTACCAAATAACCAATTTGTAACTTACAAGTTGTGTCATATTGTCAGTCCTGTAGTATTACAAAATGACACAAAAACTCTGCTTAATGTGTCACCTATAAGTATTGTGTCATATTGTCTAACCTGTAGCATGTCAAAATGACACATACATACATACTGACTTGTAGGATACAAATAACCAGACTTGTTAGAATGTAACATTTCATTGTACAGTAAGAAATCACCCTTTGGATCAAATCTACAATCCATGACATTCCTTCAAAAAATCCTTCATACTTTCATCCTTTTTCAATCACTTGTAATACAAAACATCTCCCCTACAGGAAAGTCGAACCCATCCTTCAAATGATTCCAAAAATGTCTAAACTTTGTACAGTACAAAACACTTTTTTTGTTTGATTTACAAATGCATCAATTACCTCGCACCCAGTGATCATCATAAATTAAGCTGGGTGATGTGAAATTGTAATCCCATTAAAAGTCAATTCAAATTGAGCACATTATTTGGTAAAAAGCAATGACACAAATATGATTCTTTAGAAAAACATCCTCCATGTATTACTTATGATTCTTGATTGGGCTTGGTTTTGGACTCCTGTACTTCTTTTCAAATGGGGTGTGAATCGGTACAAATCATTTTGAATGTAAACAGGTTAGGAAAGTACTTAAGACAGAAGGATAAAACTTGAAAATTGTTAATTAGAAAATTCCATGTTTCTTCAAGAATTAAAAACATCACCAGGTCCAGTATTAACATCATTATCCTCTTACCAATGGCATTTCAGAAATTCAAATACACCAAGTAAAAGGGCTGGTGCAATGTGTAGCTTGAAGAAATTACTCCCATGTTACAAACTAAAGAGGGAAATGAGGGTAGACTTGAAGTGCAAATCCCTAAGCTTGGACCCAACTAGAATTATACCTGCATTTTGATAAGGCAGAACTGTGACAAAGTCAAATGCAATTATCAAATAAGTTTTGAAATAAGGTAGCTAGTGTTTTAGACAGTAATAATGTATTTAGTGAGGGCTGAGTTGGCAGGTGAATTTACTCAGCTTTAAGAGTGCATGGATAAACTACAGATATTGCAAAGACTTGGGTCAAATTGTGATGCAAGATCTTCATTTTCACCCCTAACCCGAGCTTAGATCAATATTGTGGTTTCCAATCGTTGTCCAATGAACCACATTGTTCTATGTGTAGCCTTGCCAATCATAATGCACTTTTTCTATATTAGGCTATTACAAGGCAAAGTTGAGCCAAGTGAGAAGGCTGGGAATCATGAAATGCCACTTCAAGATATTATCCGTGTGTGAAAAACATGGTTGCCACCCTGAAAACATAGCTAATAAGAGACTCTGATGTAATTTGGAAACTTATTCTACCAAATGATAGAATTTTTACACTTCACAACATTTGCACTCATGTAGACTACAATGGCCACATTTTGGAAGCCATTCAAGATGCAGTACAAATATGCTCACCCGATTTTCAATGATTTTTTTGTGATACTTAGAGAGAACAAACTCTAAGCATCAGAACATCATACCAAATTGGTTGCCACATTGCTTATTTACTTGAAATTCACCCCTTCCACAAAAAAAAAATTGTACTTTGTTGCTCACTGTTTTACAATGCTTCTCTGATTGGCATGACCCACCATTGGTGCAGAATGATATTTGTAATAAATTTGAACAAATTTACGTAAGGTAATGCAAAAATGCGATCAGTGGTGTCTTGATGTAACAAATCCTTCACAAACACCAACACAATTCAGAACATAAACCTGCAAGCAAAGAGACAGTAAAACTTGCATTCTAAACATCAGAAAAGACAGCAATTTGTAGTTAATTTCAACTGATCACTTCCACTATCCCATCATGCAATTAGATTGGACAGGATAAGTTGACCAAATGCAGGGCATTCTAATGTTCCTTCCACCAGTATCCCATCATAAAATTTGACTTGACATATAAAAACCACAAAGTTGACCATCATGTAGTGTATTTATACTCTCGGCCATAATTGCGGTTACATGGCATATGTGTGGGTCTCTCACTGCATGCACCGTGCCTTCATGCAATCAGATGGTGCACCGTTTTGGCGGGCATGCAAACATACTTGGCAACATGTAGCAGGAATTATGCCCACGACTATAATTAATACACCTCATGAATATTTATGACCAAAATCATGCTATTTCACTGGCTGATTCCTATTACGTGTGCTATTTCCCTAGGGAAATAGATTGGACTATTTCCCTACAACCTCGTCCAGTCACAGTGAGGTGTAATAAAAGAAATACTACATGGTTTATATCAGGGGAAATAGGGCACACTATTTTCCCTTGGTACTGGCTACGGGACTATCACCCCTCACCCTTTGGGTTCGGGGTGATAGGCCCGTAGCCAGTACCTCGGGAAAATAGTGTACCCTATTTCCCTCAAACCATGTAGTATTTGTATAATGTTCACTTCCACTACTAGCATCACTGGCGAGTGCCAAATATTGTAAAACGTTTTTCTATGGAGTGTGAACTGCGCACTATGATGAGATTGCGATTTATTCCGTATTGAAATACGTGTTTACACAATTTGGCAACTCGACGACCCTCCTAGTTATTTCAACTGATCACTTCCACTACTCTCCCATCATGCAATTTGATTGAACAGTATAAAAACCACAAATATGGTAGTGTAGTGCATTAAATGATCATATTCATTACAATCCCACAAATCTATTTCTTGTACAGGATTAAAGACAGGAAAATGTGCATTCAGTGTTCACTTCCACTATTATCCCATCATGCAATTTGATTTGACAGGATAATGACAAACCTTAAACCATGGCAGTGATGTTTTGCGCTGCAGTAACCAGACATCACAATTCAAGAGTAGAGTATTTCAAAAGGCACAAGAATTTATATAAGCAAACAAAATATCACAACAAAAACAAAATGGATGAAAACAAAACTACATCAAATTATATAACTTATCATCTCATTACAAACTTGATACATGATTCTTCAATCAACAAAAAGCACAGGTACTGATGAACTTCTCCGATATCTGGAGAGTTTAAACCAGTCATCATAATATTGTACCATGGTATTTTAAGCAGATAAAACACACACACAAACAAAGCTGACAAACACTACTCTATCAATGGCATAAACCAGAGCAACCTATGCATATGGTTTTACCATGCACTACAATATCAAGGATAACTGGCCTTTCCAAAAGAGGATATATGGGAAGAGTTCATAAGACATGTTCATGTAGTGACTACAGCCATTTTGATCTGATACACATACCTAAAGAAACTGTAAACAAGCTGTTACTGCATGCAGGGCAGGTCGAGAATTATAATACCTGTTGCCACCAGAGGTCACAGCAATAAAAGCAAGCACACACATGGCGGCACTTGTAATATACATGCAAAGGGGGGGACGGACCTGTATACACAGGAACGGAGTGCCCACCTCTCTTTCAAAGTGATTGGGCCAGACCCTACCATATAATGTTGCTGTAGGGGGATTGCCACACCTCCTCTACAATGAGTCTGTTACCTTCCCAGCATTGAATAATGCCAATACTGATTTATACACCTGGTAGAGAGGAGTAATTGAGGTAAAGTGCCTTAGTCAAGGGCGACAACACATTGGCCACAGCGGGGGCTCGAACCTACAACCTTTGGCATTATGGTCAGGTGCTTTATCCATTGGACCACATGATGCATGCAAAACAGGTGCAGAAAATCAATGGCATCACATATTTTTTTTTTTTTTTTTTTTTTTGATACATGATTCTTCAATCAACAAAAAGCACAGGTACTGATGAACTTCTCCGATATCTGGAGAGTTTAAACCAGTCATCATAATATTGTACCATGG
This sequence comes from Ophioderma brevispina, assembly GCA_023653785.1. NCBI lineage: Eukaryota > Metazoa > Echinodermata > Ophiuroidea > Amphilepidida > Ophiodermatidae > Ophioderma > Ophioderma brevispina. Next base: position 70,022 of record JAMKCH010028912.1, on the reverse strand, counting down.
TATTTTAAGCAGATAAAACACACACACAAACAAAGCTGACAAACACTACTCTATCAATGGCATAAACCAGAGCAACCTATGCATATGGTTTTACCATGCACTACAATATCAAGGATAACTGGCCTTTCCAAAAGAGGATATATGGGAAGAGTTCATAAGACATGTTCATGTAGTGACTACAGCCATTCTGATCTGATACACATACCTAAAGAAACTGTAAACAAGCTGTTACTGCATGCAGGGCAGGTCAAGAATTATAATACCTGTTGCCACCAGAGGTCACAGCAATAAAAGCAAGCACACACATGGCGGCACTTGTAATATGCATGCAAAGGGGGGGGGGATGGACCTGTATACACTGGAACGGAGTGCCCACCTCTCTTTTAAAGTGATTGGGCCAGACCCTACCATATAATGTTGCTGTAGGGGGATTGCCACACCTCCTCTACAATGAGTCTGTTACCTTCCCAGCATTGAATAATGCCAATACTGATTTATACACCTGGTAGAGAGGAGTAATTGAGGTAAAGTGCCTTAGTCAAGGGCGACAACACATTGGCCACAGCGGGGGCTCGAACCTACAACCTTTGGCATTATGGTCAGGTGCTTTATCCATTGGACCACATGATGCATGCAAAACAGGTGCAGAAAATCAATGGCATCACATATTGCTTCAGACCAGATGGAGTACACTCGACTGTGTGATCCTAAACAACAATTAATCATACTTGGGCACTAAAAACCTTTCCCTACATGCACTGGGTACCATAAACCTCAAAATTATATCCTGAATGAATGGGGTCACTATCTTTATTCACAAAAATTGCCTGCTATTAAGCATCTCTACAGATTTTTTTTAAAAAGGGGTGAGCCTGTATGAATGATTCTAGCAGAACCTATGACGAAGCGAAACTCAATCCATGCATGTGAGGATCAAACTTGATGCATCCAGAGAGAATGAATTAAATAACTTGGAGAAGTATAGATTGAGTTTCGCTTCGTCATAGGTTCTGCTAGTATCATGCATACAGACCTACCCCTTCTCCAAAAAGTACCATATCACACGGCCACTTGAAACTCTAAAAGACTGAAATACATTAGCGCTCATTTTACTGGTATCTACGTAACACAGTCCCTGTGGTCGAGTGGCATTTCTCACGACTAGATAGCAAGAGTGACCGGGTTCAAGACCGTGTACTTTTCGTCTTTATTTAAGTTGTTGTTCACCAGTTTCTCGGAGTCTTGATAACATATTTTAAGTATCCATACAATTCAGAATATGGACTCTTATTGATATATTCCCCCATAGTTTTTAATTGCCACTGTTCCCACATATCCTCTTATTTTCAAACTCTTTTGAGTAACAACTCATCAAAGCACCAAAAACTTGTAAAAAAGATGAACAAAACTGAATACAAACAAGACTTGCAAGAGATGTACAATATAACAAAGTTTATCAGTTGCTATTAACTTTATACATACACCACAGTTGTTCATACCTTCTCAAAATATACGCCCAATAATACTTGTTGATTGCAACAAGGTCCATCCACCTATGAAACCATTAAATGTAACATTTCAACAGACAGCCAAGGATAACTTCTCTCATACAGGTGTTTTAGTGGCACAGCCAGTAACACTGCCTATATAAGGTAACCTTATAACACTGCAACTGTCTCTACATAGTGCTGAATTATAAAAGTGCTCAATTTAGACCAGCTATTGAGCATGATTAGCATTAGGGTTTTGGACTTGCAGTAACACCACATTTTGAATAGTTCATTTACCCTCTATGGCCTAAGTGGAGCTTAAGCTTAGGTAACAGTAGGGTTAGGATTATAGTCCGCACTACATAAACATCCAAAGGACCAAATGAAATTGGATGAAATAAAACTAAAGTGGACGTAGAGACCACTAATATTAGTGTTCACCCATGCTTACATAACTTGACCTAATTAATAGGAACAACTAAATCACTTGTGGTTAACCTGTGGCAATGCATGTTTAATTCCTAAACTGTAATGCAACAATTTATAGTTCCCGCAAATAAATTGTGGCCAGCGTGGAACACTTGGTACGCACGTAGCAACGCGGTGATGTATGGGCGTATTTATACGCAGCTCTGTAAATGAGATGCAAGTACGTACGCTGTGTCTTATGCGGAATGCTGTATGTACGCAGCAGGTATCTAATATGCAGGCCATGATTCTTCTGCAGAAACTGTAAATACAAAGCTAACTAAATATGCTTGAGACAACCAATGGAATCCTTAAATTGGAAATTAATTGGTGCAAATTTAAGAATACTGGCCATTTCAGTTATATCTTTCGGCGTTTCAGGTATATCCGTTGGTAATTTCTAATATGTCCTCCACCATTTCAGGTATGTTCTCAGCTATTTCAGATGTCCTCAACCATTTCAGCTATGTTTTTGACCATTTTAGATGTGTCCTTATGTGATTTGAAGTTTTCCAAAATATCCAAAAACCCTTGGCTTTGAACAATTAAAACTGCTGATAATAACACGATTGTTAAACAACCATTTGTATAAGTTCTTGCCACCCAATTCCCCTTATAAAATGACCCCTACACCAAGTAGTTTCTATGCATTATAAAGATGACAACATTGGCATAACTCTCTATGTCAGCAACATTGAATGACTTCACAAAATGAAGTCGATTTAAAGACACTCATTATACCAGTGTTCCCCGAGCATTGGCGAGAAAACAATACTGTCATATTCACTACTGTATTTTCCCCGAAAGCCATTCAATGCTTTACACCAGCTGTAAAATTTAGCATAACAGAACTGCTCTTTGGAGATTATGCCACTCAACAATGTTCAGGGAACATCAAGTGTACAGTACAGTTCAGTTGACAGTCCTAAATATGCATAGCAAGAAATAAAAGCTGCAAATGTACATGTATATTTTATGAGACAAAATGCAAATTAGAGCAAATCTTGTACAGAAATACCAAGCAATTTAAACATCACTCAGTAGTGTGTTATTTATCCATCACTCATTTCAACCTTACACTTCCTTTACACATTCTACCATTCTATATTAGCCTTCATAGAGCCGGTTACCATCATCTTATCCACCATTCTTACAATCGGTTTCTTTGCCTATCAAATACAGACTCGCATAGGACCTGTTATTTCAATTTATATTTACAAAAACAAAACAAGAAACAAAAACAAAGATACTAAAAACAAAACAACAAAATCAAAATATGCAGTGAAGGAAAGAATGTAAAAACATCTTTTTTTTGTAGATGGGTTTTGTGGCATTTCACCTGCTATGTAGCTAATTTGTCGTACAAGAATGTTAGCAATAACATGAAAGCATACTTAATCAGCAGCTTTGACCCAGGGCAAAAATAATTTTCCACAAAACTTCCTTCAAAGTAATAAGAACATTGAATTGAGTTCACACTTCATCTCGTGATGCCTTTCCTTAGTTTTGTTAAAATTTGGTGTGAGTAGAGATTCAAATTAAGGACACTGTGCGACTTGAAAACTGCTGATTTGAGGTAAGTGAAAAACAGAAAATAATACCTATTTCTCATTTTCCCAACAAAATCACAACTTAAGCAGTTGTACCAAGAAGCCGAGTTAGATGTTCTTAAAATAGAAGTACAATCACATACAGTAAGTTGCTTTCAAATTGTTCAGCAATCGCCCACACATACATCTTAAATGCGTGCAACATGTCTGGATACAACCAAATAGTGTGCAGTTTTGGTGTGAACGCAAGCGTATGTCTAAAATGTATAGAGGGATTTTGACGGCAAACGTAGTAAGAAAAACATCTGTGGTTTTGTGCACTCAAGCCTGGCAGGTTTGCACAGCGGTCAACTGGTACGTGGGAGATTGAGCAGATGCTCAAGAGCATGTGAAAAGCTTTTACTATACCCTAAATTTACCCCCCAAAGTTGATAACCATATGTTCCAATAATACAAAACTTCACCTGTAAACAAGCCAAATTTTACCAAAATAATTAGTTTGCCAACAACTCAAAAGTTACATTTGAGTAACTCAATGTGAATGTATTTCCTTGAAAGCTCACAATTCACCATTTGCATAGTTCTGCCATATGTGGGGAGGTAATATTCCCAGTGTTGCCAACAAAACTTTCAATTAGGCACGGCATCAGAGGTCAAAAGGTAGCCCAATTTTTACCTTAACCATTGGTTCCTATGGGGCAAGAAAATTTGTTACCCACAGCACACAGCAAAAAATAAAACTTTAAGAGCACTTTTTGATATTCAAATGTAGCCCAATTGAGCGGGTAAAGCACGGTGTTGGCAACACAGATTAGTAGAAGTAGTAGTAATAGCAATCCAAATTTTAAATCCAGTTTTGTCCCCATGAACGAGGGTGGCTTATGGCTGTCCATACAAATGGTCAATTCTTATTATCACTAACATATATATTCACAACACATGCCGAGAGGGTTCATACAGAATAGCTGAAAATAATTACAAGGTGTTGCTTTTTTAACCCCAAAAAGATACATGCCACATTGAAAAAGCTCACCATACAAAATATGATACACTGTACTGTGCACTGGAGTTTTAAAGCATAAGTTAAGGGTGGGGAATGTGCACAGTACAACAGAGATGTACAAATTCAACATGATGGACTACAGATAAAATGAAACGTATCTTGGAGCACATTGCAGCAAACTGGCACCCCTGTACAACAGCGAGTTCCTTCCAAAAATATAATTACATCTAATTTAAAGCATAAAACACTGTTACCATGTGTGTTAAAAATGTTTTGTTGACAGGCCAAAATTTTATCCAGCATATTTGAGCTTGTTACAAAATCAACCAGAGATTTAGCAGTCATGTGCGAGGTGCATACTTGAATGCTGGAATTCTCAACTTTAGAGCACACTCCTTGCGCATTGCTAGTGAATATCCTTTATGACCTTTATATGTGTGTCTTTCTCTCTCTGGGTGAGCATGTGTTTCACCTGCAAATATGGGTCACACATACCCACGGACACACATGAAAGGAAACAGTGGACAGTCCACATTTTATAGGAGATTGCAGATAATGTAAAAAAATGTATAAAACAGGGTATGCATTTGAGGGTGTTTGTAATAACCCACTTCACTGATTTTTTTTTTTTTTTTGAGGTGCCTAAGTGATATGGAGAAAGTCCACAGAAATGTTACTCAACTTAATATCTAAATCTGCCAAAAAATGAAGAAAGAAAATGCCAGTTTCTTCATAAAGATCTGATACGGAAGATCGATTACATTGTCCAAATTCAAATGCTATTTAAAAGGTGGGTTACTGTCACAAAAATTAAGTGATTTAAAACCTGTGCAAAGTGAGATTTCAAGTCATCCATATTTTCTGTGATATGTAGTAATTTCATATAGATTAGACACTCAATAGATTCCCTACCTTTTATTTAGTTACAGGCGACTTATACATGCTTATAATTCAATAGAAAACATAGGCTGAATTTCGTATTTGCCCTATAATAGAACTTAAAATTTCACAATGTTTGTACCAAAGAAACAGTTCTCGGCTTAATCCTTTCAGATGGGGATATTTTTGATAGAAAGCTTTACATTTTTTAGGGACACCTGTTATTTGAAATCTCTTGTTGCACCTTTTAATAGTATACTTTAACCTTACGAATGGCTTAAAAGCACAATGTCCAGTTAACCACACACCAGCATGCAAGCATTGTCAGTCCCCACCTACATTTGCATCTTAAAAGTCACCCCTTAAAGGTGGGTCACCCAATCAACAAACCTTACCCCCCCCCCCCAACCAATCAAAATTGAGATTTCAAAATTGGAAGAAAGATTATATTTTTACCTCCTTACTCATTACCCCAGTGAAATTTTAAGCCCAGGAAATGTTTCCTTTAAACGTCCCCAAAAAAGGTCAACCACTTAAACTTATTATACACACTGTCCTATGGGCCAATTTGGTATACATTCATGCTTCTATCGAAACAGCTTTACCAATTTAACTCAAATTTGCAATCAGATGTTGTTGGCGATATGCTTCCGTATGAGGGAGAAAACATGAAAAATTGGACCATGATCGGGTCACCCTCCTTTAATGAGAATTTGGCATTCCCTAACAACCTGATTATTACACAAGAATCAAAAATGTTCTTTTGAGATACAATCATTTGACAGGATCCCCAGGACGGGATCCTGTTGCAAAATGGATCAATTTTGGATAATTTGACATGGAAAACATGTTTTCCTGGGCAATGCCCAATAAATGAAGTGTGAATGAAATTCAGGTCATACTGAAATATCTTTAATACTATCATACACAAAACAAAATAAGAACACTAGCGCTTCACTGCTGAAATAATCCAACACAAAAGCAACAAAAATATTAAGAAAAAAATATGGACACATATAAACAAAAGAGAAAGAATTTCCATTCAAAAGGGAAGGCTTTGGTTTTATTAAAACTGGGTTGGACACCCCAGACTCTTCAAAGGTATTATGGGTAGTGCAATGTATTCTGGGTAATCATGCTGGCCAATTCCTTTGTAAGACTTTTTTTACTGTTTAAGTAATTCATTTTTCCAGAGACTATATCCAGCCGCCATTACATTTTATCAAAAGCCGTAAGATATTGTAAAATTCATAGCTGTGTACAAAATCCAGCTTGCTCACTTTATCATTACTCTTGTGAATGTTAGGCTCAGTTGAAGACTTATCGTCATGTGAGAGCAAGATGGTCTTAAGTGCAATAGCTGCCATTTGTCATAAATTGCCATCAAACTATTATGTCAAGTCTTTAGTCAGTGGCTCTTGAAATGGTTCTTCAGGTGACTGTGTTGCCCAAAGAACTATTTCAAAAGCCACTGATCCAAGGAAAAGTAAGTTCATCTGTGTCATCCTAATAGATGTCAGCACACAGATGTAACACATGGCAGCTATTGCACTTATGACCTTCTTGCACTCGCATGCCGATGTTCCATTTTTTCACCAAAATCCAACATTCACATGAATACACTATGAGCTACAATATTGCTCATCCACCATGGACACAGTTCAGTAAGCTATACATTTACATGCTTTAACATAAATTAACCTTGTGAACTATGTACTCTGGGTATTATAAATCATACTCCAAAACTCCAAAAACAGGTGAATAAAACTGACTCAACTATGCCATGGAATTGAGATTTTTCTAGCTCATAGTGATATCGCATTTTTTTACTGTCCTCAGGAATAGGCAAACTGATACTTGTACAAGTACAAGTTGTAAAGAGTTTGCCCGTTTTTCAAAAATGGTTGAGCAAAAACCATGGCATGGAGTTAAATAAATGCATAAACTCTGCAGCATCTAATAAAATCCCATAACTGCACAGCTTGATTACCCAAAATACATTGCTTCCGTACACCACCTTCCTACAAATCCAACTGAATATTTCATACACATTCAATTAGGCATCTGTAGTTTTGTGAAGTCAGTCTGGCAACCTGATACATTAAAAAAGAAAAAGCCGACATAGCATGATCATCATAATATATCACAACGTCCACAAAACGTGCGCGCTGCCCTCTCTAGGCTGTTGACTATGGGAGGTCCGAGGCATGCGGTAGAAAATCCCTGAGACTCCGCTGTCTTGTAGCTAGCAAACACTGGCTGGCCCCCAGCATTTTTCCTCTCTCGTGATTCCTCAGCCGTCTGCATACTCCCTCTATCCAGAAGCCATTTGAATCAACAGGGACCAGCACAGTAACATCTTCAGTTCGTCAGCATCGGAGGGCATGCATGCCCTGCCATGAGCAGTCTGCACAGCTACACTTTTTAAAACATTTTTTTCCTGTTTTAGCTTTTTTGTTGGTTTTTTTTCATATTTTTGAATTTTTTTAGTCAGCATGGTCCATCGAAGTTGTTGAGGGGCGCACATTGCAGTTTGTTTTAGGTCCCAGTACAAAAAGATGATGGAAAAATAGCACAATCCACACGGTGGATTGAGACAGCTTTCATCATTTCCGAAGATCAAGAACACACACCTGTAGCAAAGAAATAAGAAAGAAACATTTAATCTTTCTCAAAGAAATTGTGTCTATTATATGAAATATATCATAATATACAAAAACATGACAAGCACACAAGCTAAGATGTACCTCTTTATTCTTCATTTGGCATTCCATAAGATTATTTTTCAATGAATTTCAGATGTGTTTCATTGATTGTGAATGTTTAATGGTTGATTTCAAAGAATTCCAAAATGAAGGACTGGTAGTTTTGAATTGTTTTCCTTCAAAAATTCCTTATTGTTTTAAAAGTGCTTGTTCCAATTTAAGTGTACCATGCTCTCTACTTGCATACATTAACCAACAAATTTTGTGCAAAACAAACTTGCAGTTTGATCGTAGAAGCAATAATGCACATTGCAAAGCCCTATTCACTACTTTATCAATATTGATGGTTAACCATTGAAACAACATTTTTGTTTCTGTTTCTACGGTCTTGCATCTAATATCAAAATTGATACTACTTACGGTTAATGGGGGTCCAAAGACAATCAGAACAAACAACTTTTATAAAGCTGTAATCTTGGGCATTTTTGTGGTAGTTATATGTATTTCATTGTTTTACCAAAATCATCTAAAGTTTTTTTCCTGTGAAATATTCACACAAAAATACACCCCAACTAGGTTTGAAGTTGTCAAAAACATTCATTATGTCCTGTCTAGAAAATACAACAAGTAAAAACTTCCCCCCCCCCCCCCCGGCTGTCTTGTATCCCTATGGATAACAATGTATGCCATAAATCATCATATGAATGCAAGAAGGTCATGAGTGCAATAGCTGCCATGTGATGTATCTCTGTGCTGCCACGTATTGGATAACTCGGTCTATCTTTCATCGAGTTAGTGGCTCTTGAAATGGTTTTCTTCAGGTACTGTGCTCCTGAAAAGCCATTTCAAAAGCTACTGACCAAAGACTTGGCATAATAGTGTTTGATGGAATTTCTGACAAATGACAGCTACTGCACTTTTGACCTTATAGTACTCACACTATGAAATGTGCTCTGTTAAAAGATCCCCCCCCCCATGGCTAAAGCCAGGGAAAAAATAGGGGATCAGAATGACATCTGTAATTACTATATATTACATATAATTCTATAATGTATATACATGGTAAGATGGAACGTAAGCCTTTTCCTTACACTAAGACTAAGTCAACATTGCCTATATTGGCTATGTATTTAAAGGTAGATAATGCTGCAAAATAAACTTAAAAGGGGCATTTTGTGATCTACAGCCTTGCCCCCCCCCCCGACTTACCCAAAAAAGTTTTAGATTTTCATATCATCTGAACCGTCAACATTAGTAATCCATGTGTGCCAAATCTTATGTGGAAATTCGGCGATGTCTAAGTAATTTGCAATTTTGTATTTTCTGTCAGTAAAACGGACAGAAATTATAGCACAGTGGCCTATAGGACTGTGGGAAATGAGCATTTGCTCATAACACAAAACCGCAAAGTCGGGATCAGCTAAAAAGTTCTGAATAAGCTTTTCTCAAGGATATCTAGTGAACAATGAATAAAACAGAAGGGGCTGGAATCACGAAATGCACCTTTAAACACTACCTCTCAGTAATTTACACATCCTCTATCAGGAAACAAGTTAATCCATTTTGACCAGTGACATCAAAACCTTTCAATGTGACACTAGGAACCCATTACCTAGTTTTCCCTAAAAATAACTGCATCAATTTATAAGATTGATCTTTATTCCTGTTAACTGCTGATGGGGAAATCTACACATAGCTGGCCCAATTTGACACATGCTTCCTACACCTGCCTAAGTGGGAGCTCCGTTTTTTATTATCATTGATCATTCATCACTGTTATAACTTTGTTATGGAACTCACCTCCAACTGATTTAAGATTAAGCACCAAATATGCTTTCTTTAATGAATTGGTGCTTACTTTAACCCTAACATGTCCAAAACTCGCTAAAACTTAATGAGCTAAGGCTAGAAAATGCACTAAGTCCAAAAAGATGCGATGATGTCATCGTACGAACACACATATGGCATGAAATCACTGGCCGGGCCAGCGACCCCTCTTGACTTGCCATCCCTGGTCATGGGACTGGCATGTCACAGGCCCCTGGTTTGAATCGCATTCGAGATGTCCCCATCTTCTTGTCCTTCTCTTCCTTAAACCCCTTCACTTCCTCCCAGGAGATAACAGGGGGAAAAAGTGTTCGGGTTATTGGAGATGCTGAAAATACCCTTTAATGCCACCCTGCTTTAATTTTGTGGATTAGGTCTATACAAATTATGTTACTCTTCAATAATTTTATTGTATGTATCCTGATGTATTCTAGAATTGTAGTCTATTCATATTGTATTCCATTGGAATGAGATCGTTAGGTCAGTAAGCCCACTAAACAACAAGGTCAATTCTATATAAATGGGTGTAGCAGCCACTGTATCAAAAACTCTGAAAGCGGAAAAGTTTACAATTCAAACCATTTCCTATACTTTAACCCAGGGATGATTTGGAGAAGAAAAATCTGAAATCAGATTTTAATTCAAGGCTGTATATTAAGTTGGGAATGGGAAATACACGGTGAATGTCAAAATCATTATTCAAATAATTTGTAAGTAATAATGAGCTCTTTGTGAATGAGTTCAAATACCCACTTTATATCACCTCTTTGCCACCAGATTGGGCCCTATACAGCGTGTTCCAATAAAACGCAGCACTTGGTGCCAGCCGCCCTAAGTTTTGAACAACAGCATGTGACTACTACTTATATTTTTGTTGTAAAGGAAATGGGACAGTTTTAGCTAATATTCCTGAAGTTCATAAAGGCAGAGTTAATATTTTTAAGATATACACCAACAATCAAGTAACCCGCACAACCCATTGTCACAAAATAGGAGCTGTTAACTTAAACCACAAGTACCTGGCAATGAAGAACAAAGGCAAATACAATATTGATTGCAATCAGCATTTACTTGACCAATTTTCTTGCAGACGACTCTACTGGGTCCAATGACTGCATTTACATTATTATTATTTAAACTGATAATAATAAAAAAATTATTTATGGTGATACAATGTGTTTCAAGAAGATAAAACTATGACTAAGTCATAAGACAAACTCCACATTTACATGAAAATATAATGCGTTGGGCTGCAACTTGCTTGTTGTTACTGAAAATAATGTTACATCTCAACTTTATAAGGTAAAACCATTGTTTTCACACACAAAACTCAATGACATTATCAGTATAAATTTATTCTAATCATTAATATTTGGGTTAAGATATCTGTGTGCCGCACAAAATGATGATCAATGTCAGTCTTATTTGGACAAATACCAAGAGTTTGTTGATCATACATTCCTAATTCGAATCTTTTAAAGCTTTTTAAGTGTGTTAAAACGCTTGTTTTTATTGTTTTATTACCAATGGAAACATTCATAGTTTAATATTTGTTGCAGCACCCGTCTTTTAAAAAGGGGAAATGGTTGACGGGTGGTTGGGACTTCATATTGGTGTTCGGGGCGCAAAACGTACAGTACCACCGTAATTGTAGTTAATAGCTGCCTCAATTTGGTTAAATGGTCCTGCAGCTTACTTGATTTCAGGGGTCATATCTTAAAAAATATTTACTCTACCTTTATGAACGTTTCAGGGGAATAGGCTAACAGTCCAATCTTACCCTACAACAAAGGATCAGTAGTCACGTGCTTCTGTTCAAACTTTTGTTCAAACCTGCACCAGTGTTCGTTTTTTGGGACACACGGTATAACACTGACACTGCATTGAATCATTAACAAAATTTGTAAAATCATTTAGAATTATGAAAACTAAACAAGTCATGCACACACCTTTGGCTTCCGTGCTCACATCAAACACGAAAGGCTCCCTTGCCATAAAGCAGTTACCGTTTGGTTTATAGCTGATTTTTTATCTTTGGCCCAACAGATCCAGATTATTCCGGCTAAGGGAACATGTACGCGGTCAATTCAGGAAATATATTAATAATATATAAAAAACCAACCAGGAAGTGATTCATGTGGATTCTACATGTTAATTACTACTTACTTGAAATGTTTTAAGATGGAGATAAGACATGTTCCAAGGTCATATTAACATATGATATCATATAGGTGACACCTTGACAGGCTGAAACACACAAATTCGGCAAATCTGCACGCAAGGGATCATGCAGTTTATTCCGTAAGATGAATTCCTAAGTGTGTTAGTGTGTCAGCTTACAGAAACACCCCTCCAGAACCTATTGTACACAAAATGCTTGTAAGGGTCTACCAATGCAGTACTACAGAAATCTTCTCTGGGTCTCATCGCTTAATGGAAAATTTAAAAAGTTAAAGGGGCATTTCATGATCCACAACCTTGTTCCCCTGACTTACCTCAAAGTTGAGATTTCTTATATCATCCGACTTGTTAGCCTTAGTAATCCCATGTTTACCTAATCTTACGTGCAAATTTAGTAAATCTGTAAGAAATTCCAAATTTTGTACTTTCTGTCCGTAAATGGACAGAAATTATAGCACATGGCCTAAGGGATCGCGGGAAACAAGCAATTGCTCATAACACAAAGCAAAAGATCAGAATCAACTCAAATTTTGTGAAAAAGCTTTTCTCAAGGATAGTGAACAATAAATAAATCAAAACGTGCTGGAATCACAAAATGTCAATGGACAAGATTTTTAAAATGATTTAAACACATATTGTTAGCCTCATTATCATATCTGAAACATTTCATTTTCATCAATTCAAGCAACAAATTTCCAACTGTTTTTTTGCCAATATGTAATATAACCACCACTGGCATAGTTGATTGACCTCCTATTGAGGAATTTAATTAGATATAGCAGGAAAAGCTTTTCCAGATTTGGAGCAAATGCTAACCTAAGAATGTTTAAATGGCAGTATCAAGGGAAGGTGACGGTGAGGTTCCATATAATTAGAGCATCCATGTATCCATATGTGGTGGCCTGAATCAACATAGTGGGATTTCAAACCAACAGACATTACGCTGCCATCTGGCCGTGCTTCACTTGCTATGTTTTGGCGATCTGGTCTTATCAGGTGCATTACTGAACAAAATTGATATCGTCAAACAAATCTTGGCTCTCTTATCTAGGTTTAACGTTTGCTTACCAATATGCGGCATGCCGTAACTGTAAAAATAAACTTAAATTCGCATTTCATCTCAGGTATCTTGCCTTGTAGCACTTGAACCAATCTGTCATGATACAGATTGATCAGTATCATTAACAAATGCGGTTTGCTTGAACCTTGTGCATTCGTCCGCAATAAATGCTTTCAAGCACAACTTTACACAGCACATGGTCACCACACTGCTTGCATTTCTTAAGAAAACTTCACAATTTCTATCCATTAACAGCATTGCGCAGCCCACCCATTAAAATAACCAACCAACTGTATAACCAAAGTTGCACCTCACATCAAAACGACTCCGATCCGTGCAAGCCATTTAATAACAAAACGGATGCAAATATTGCCACGCTTTTGACAAGATGTTGCCACAATACCGTGCGCCTTTTTTACTTTCTGAGTGTGAAGAGTTTAACAACTAGACAGGGAGACGACTTAGTTTTCCCTATTCCCCTACCCCACAGAACCACCGAAAGGCAGTATGTAAATAGGGCACCGTTTCTGGGTTGAAAAAGCATATGTGGCGACAGTAAATGTCAGTGATCATTTACTGTGGAATACACCCTATATCTGCCTTCGGCAGACATACACTACTAATTCTCCTTAGATCTTAACAGTCATGACTTGTCAAAAGTTGCCTGGGTTCCTTGACCTTTTTTCAAAAGCAAAACTTAAGCTTTCCATGTTTAATCAACTCAGCAATCTGAAGGCACACCATTTGGGATGTAATTGAGAGTTGTACAACACTGCAACATGGACACAAGCAGGTAGCCCTAGAACTCACTCAGATAGTTCAGAGATAGAATTCAGGACTTGCTAAAATAGTTTAGAAGCCTTAAAGCTCCCCACATAGTTAGCACCTTGGAGCTGGAATCTAGGAATCGCTCAGATAACTTATTCTCAGAGCTGGGACCTAGGACTCATCCAGATGGTCATATGGTTTAGTGGCATGCTTAGAGGTAGATCTACTGATCAATATCACTAAGATAGTTTAGTATTCATATAGCTGGAATCCAGGGCACAATCACATAATTCCTATAGGACTCACCCCCAGCAAGCATGCATGCGTGCATATACACTCATACAAATCAGATATTTTGTTAAGGACTAACTTAATAAGACTGCAATTATTATGAACCTTTTGATGTGCTAAAAGAATTTCCCGCCGGATTAATATAAAACTCAGTAATTTGCAGATGTTTTTGAGCAAGACACAGACAAAATCTGGCCACTCACTGCAAGGTCTACATTGAATTTAACTTCTACAAAGGAACATTCTCAAATATATTGAGCCAGACTCTATGTACTCCATTTGAGTTGTCAAAAGCTACTCCAAATATGTACTACTGTAAGCCATTTTGACAAAAAGTAAAATATCTTACAACTATTGCAACTTCTTTTCAAAGTCAATCCTTTTTCTTGCAAATTTAAACAAAGTCACAAATACACCAAACCTGGACACCCCCCCTCCCCTGAAATTCTTTTGCAAATATAAATTCCAATAATTCATCCACAGGTTATCACCAATAGCCACATGTGCTGTTATAACAGCAGCAAAGTCAACCATTAATTTTGGCCATGGTTACTGATCTATATTTAGTGCTCTCATAATGAACATGATATTAGGGTTTATTTTTATGAAACCAATTAAGTACATGGAAATTATGTTTGATGCCATTTAGACGAGAGAATTCATCAAGCCCTGTTCGTATCTAGTTACAGGCAGGAATTCCTTGACGTCACAGTTAGCCTACGGGTGGGAAGGTATGGGGGAAGAGACAGCCCCGGAGACAGCGAGAGAAGTGGGAATAGGTTATGCATTTTGGGTTGGGTACTCTTGAACTACGGCAGATTTGTAAACAATGGCAGCTTGCTTCGGCAGCACATATACTAAAATTTTAATTATTTCACTGATAGGGTAGAGATTTGACGGGTCCCTGGGAAGATCTAAAAATAAATGACTCTTGAGATGCGGTAGGTATGGCATCCAAGATTACTGATATTCTTCCCCTTACTTTGGCTTGAATTAACATCAAAATCCTCTTTTCAAACATGTTTCTTTCATCAAAATTGAATATGATGACAAACTCCTATTCAACCTGCTCCTTCAGAATTCTGATCCAATCCACGAGGGATCCACAAGTGAAAGTTACAATGCCTGACAAATTTTGAGTTCACAGAATATATGGCTGGATCAAAACCTGGTTTATAATCCGACCATCTTGAGAATTAGAATGCTACATTCTATTTTCCAAATTGCAAATGTAGGTTTAGGGGCACATTATTCAACATGGATTTCAACAAATTCCATAGCTTCCTCTGAGACAACTTATATCCCATGAGTGTACTTTGTTTGACTAAAGTTAGCCCCATGAGTACTCCATGGCAATTGCTTAAAATAGAAGCTGTATTTTAAGTGGTTATTGAAAAAGTATATGCGATGTAATTAGCCAATCAGAAATGCTCTATGAAAGGTAGGTAGTGTCCCAGGTAGTGTTCAGAGATCAACATGACCCCCCCCCACACACACTAACCCTTCAAAACTGAGATTTCAGTATCAGAAGAAAGCTCATACTTTTCTAACCCCAGTAAAATTTAAGACATGAGAAATGTCTACTTCAGATGGTATGAAGAAAGTGTAATAGTCCTATCTCCAAATGTGGTTGATCACACCACTCTGTTCTGTGGGCCATTTTGATACACATTTTGCTTCTAGTTTCTAAACCGCTGGATTACTTTCAAAATTTGTAGTCGGCTGTTTTAGTGATGGGCTTTCTTGTGAGGTAGAAAGCAGTGTGAAAAAAGTTAAACCACCTACCTTTCATTCACATCATCATACAATAAATACAGAGGGGCACTATTGATACCCATGCAAAATAGAAGCCTGACATTCAGGAAAGTTCAGTATAACCATGGCAAATCCAAAAGTTTTTTCAAACATAAGCTTTCACTACTAAAAAACACATCCCCATATGCATAAAACTTTGTTTTCAAATGCTGGTACAAATTTTGTTTTAAATTTAAATTGGAATTGTTTAATTATCAATCAATCTGAAACGGGTTTCATGGTGCTCAAAATAACTTCTATAAATAAAGTTAGCCATATGCTGTTAATTTTAACTACATCACAAAAGTGTAGAGTCAGAAACATCAGTCGATCTTTACAACGCGTAGCAGTTGAACCCTCTTGCCAGAAAACATGAATGACACTTTTGAGTAGCCCTCATCTGTAAGCACGCAAGCATATTAAATTAATTGGGATTTCCTTGCAACTTCCTACTATCTTTTTTGAATTGCAACACTTGTTCCTGCATCACTCCAGCTCAATGCTCCCTGGGGACCTAACTTGCACTCCCCAGACCCGTCACCACCAAAGTGCACAACGTCGCTTCATTCACTAACCAAGTTGCGCTACGTTTCCTCGGGTAAGCTCAACATTCAGCGAATGTTC
Source organism: Ophioderma brevispina (assembly GCA_023653785.1). Classification (NCBI taxonomy): domain Eukaryota; kingdom Metazoa; phylum Echinodermata; class Ophiuroidea; order Amphilepidida; family Ophiodermatidae; genus Ophioderma; species Ophioderma brevispina. The sequence continues at coordinate 53,382 of JAMKCH010028912.1, read as the reverse complement.
GTTTGACAGATTGACCCCTTTGTCATCATTAGACTCTCGGTGGGACAGGGGAAAACAAAGTCTACCTGATATTGAGTTGTCGGTAACTCTGCTAACACATTCACCACCTGCTTTGCTTAGCATAAAATTCACAGGGCTTAGTTGACCAGCTTCATATCCCACACAGGTGTACTACAAAGCTGACCTTCAAGCTTCTGAGTAGATCTGTTAATATTCCCAATTTAGGTTTATTGGGTCTCATCACAGCATTATTTTTTCCCAATTTTGATTATTTGCAATGGTGAAGGTGATTGTACAATTGCAGTTACGACCCATTTTCAGAGTTTTATGCGGGTGCAGATGCATAATGAGACATAAGGTGTATGTGCAAGCAGATACAACATGCTAAAAATAGATGTCCATAGCACCAAAACAGAATTTTTACTGAAAATAACCAATTTTTCTCCTTTTTTTAATGCCATTATACATATCTATCCCAATCAGTACTCGAGGCACTGTGTGAAAGTATAAGTTAAAGATCCCCAAATGCCTGTGACTATCATCATGGCAAGACTTCAATATGTACCCCCCTCTCATATATTTTACATACAACATAAAATGTTATTATTAGCGTTTATTTCGTTTTTGATCAACACACGGCCAAAATAAAAAAATTTTGTTATCATGTAAATATATCCAGAGGGGGACATAGGGAAGTCTTTCCATGATCATTACAGGGGAGGTTAACAACAATTTCCAATACAGCCATGTAAAAAAATCAATTGACTGAATTAAGGGGGCAATTTTTCTAATTTGAGGAGGGAAGGAAAATCATCTGTGGCCTTTAATAAAAGCATGTAGGCTTTACCGAGGCCCCAACATGCCAACATACGTGCATCATAGCCCACAGTGGATGTTGTAATAACTAGTGATATTTCTAGATGGGGCGGGTTACAAAAAGTTCAACTGAAGTTGTCAGTCGTTCCGGCTCATGCCCGTTGCCCTGCATGTACAGGAAACGAAGGGGTTGCCGTGAGAATGTCTGGGTCAAGGTTGGATTGCTTAGTGGTTATTTTAAGGATGCTAATCTAAATTTGTAAGTAGGTTGTTAGTATGCTGACCACTATGTTTGAATCACTAATAACAGTCTACCAAGTATATGTTTACAAGTAATTAACTCAACTCAGGTTATTCATAGTTCATCAAAAACAAAAATTTGCAGAGGGGTTTGAAACTTTGGGTTTAAAATTTATTAAACCTGGAAATAAAGTCTGAAATTAATAATTTTCACATATGAACTGTTAGCCTAAGAAGGGTTTTGTTAGCTGTTGTAAAATCGACCAACGCTAGTTGGGTGTTTTTAAAGAAAATACACTCAAAATCTGGTGTAATTTGGGTGCTTTTGAGTCATAAGACAAACAACTCTAAGTTTGTTTAAAAAACCGTATCATTTCAAATCCATTAATTCACCAACATTTTCAGTCTGTTAGCTAAAAAAAACACCAAATATGAATTAGGCCAAAAAAAAAATGTTGATGTCCTCGTCCGACCGACCCTCCCATAATTTTGGAATCAGGAAAAAGTTTTTTTTTTTCCATTTTACTGTGCAAAAGAATACCGACCCTAATTTTGGAGAAAATCCTAAAAAGGTGTATTTTTCAATTTCAACTTCAAAAATGTAAAAAAAATGATGTTTAAAAACCAGTTTCTTAGGCATGTTAGTTGGTTTCATAATGTACAAAGATGCATTTTTGAGTAAGAATCAACTGATTTTTAAGTGTTTGGATGAAATTATTAAGGGCGAGGGTGACCCTAGTGCTTTTGTTTTTACAGGATTTCTGATTTTGCACCATTTTAAACATCAACATGTGTTCTATCGTTACCAACAAAGGTTATCCAATGCACAGACAATCCGGAGTGTATTTTTTTGCCGATTAAAACGGCTATTGAACATTGAAAGTCCACAAACCACATGGTCTAACGGCGGGAATTTAAGCACACTTACACGCCGTCAGGAGCAAGGCGCAGCATCGCGTTTCGCGCGGTGAATTTTTGCTGCGTAATGAAGCATGTGCGCGTATGGTTTTAATGTACTTTTTTGCGCGAAACGCACTCTTGGAAAAAACAAAAAATACTATTTGAAAATGTAACAATGCTTAAGTTAGACCAGATGAAATTTCAAATTCTTTGATTTGGAGTTAAGACAAAGTTAGGTGTGATTTTCAATAGTGCCTAAAGATGTATTTCATCACTGCACAACATACTCAATTTTTGAAGTTAAAAGTAAAGTTATTTTGAGGAAAGAGACAGCTGAAAATGGCCCGTGAAACGTCACTTTTTTACTAAAACACAGATTTTCTCAATGTTCACTTTCGCAAAATTTGGCCAAAATTTTCAGACAAGATAACTCCAAAAAATACCGAAAGTAAAAGGTAAGGTTTAATTTCCTACGATAGCAATCGTCTTCTCTAGGGACGGTTTTCTCAATTTTTCATTTTTCGTTTCTAACTAAAGATATTATCCAATATATACTCAAATGTTGGAAAAGAAAGGTAAAAATCACACTTTTTTTTACATGTTTCCTTTATATTTCGAAAAGTGTAAGCTATATTTTTTAAAAATGAAAAAAACGTCCCTAGACAAATTTGTTTTGTCTCTAAAAAATAACATAAGAAATCTTAAAATTCCAAATTGTTTTTGTTAGGCTGTCTGACTATTTTGGCGCAAAATAATGTTTTAGTATTTTTCTCAAAAATACGGCAGTTGAAATAATCTGAGCACATCATCGGGTGTTCATCGTCAAATTTCTTTCAAAGAAATGTATACTTTACATACAATAATCAACTATTTGCAAAGTACAAACCACAAAATAGATACTCGGAAAACTCAGGTTGACACTGGTCCTTAATACAAACAAACATGTTTCATACAGTTTGCTATTGACATTAAAAAAAAAAAAAAAATTCCGCACGAACCCAACTAAAAAAAGTCATCTTTGGACAATCAAACAATTTTTTTTTGGCCTTAGGGAGAATATGTGCGCGTTATAAATGGACATTATATTATTATTATTAATGGATTTCTTGGCTGTTGTTACGGATTCCTTCTCTTAAGCATATAAATCATGTCACTTGTGAACTAGTTTCATATCTACCAATCAACAAAATGCTACTCAAAAGATACTACCAGAAACTTCCCTACAACAAATAAAACATCTACTATGATAAAAATTATAAGCTTGGGAACTAACTGACAGCAATAATAATCGAAACATAAAACCTGGAATTAACAAGCTCCAAAGAAGCAACAAGCCAAATCTCTTCCTACAAAACATGTTCAGCCCAAGACTATAAAGAAAATACTATTGTACATTTCATCATCTTCTCCCCATGTCAATTTTGATTCTCAGACCATCATATAGAGAAAAACACGTTCAACTAAGGCGAGCCATCTCCTCCAGCTTCCATCCAAAATGTCCACATGCAGAATTTGAAACATGTGTACAAGAAGGAACTCATCAAAACAGTATACAGCCCATGGAAACATTGTCTGGATTCATTTTTGTATCTCCAAGCATGGCTAGCCTTTGAATTTTGTTTATGGTATAATAGACAAAGTATATTCTGACCCGATTCCTCGGGCAAACCACCATCAACCACTGGCATAGTAAGGTCAATACATATAATATGGATATGTACTGTTAAAAATGGAACCTGTGCCACACACTTACTCTTACTCCAACCTCACTCTAGAACAACCTAATCTGGCCTTTTCTACATTAGGCCAAGTAAAAATAACATCTGGTTTCCGGAAAACCTTCCGTCCCTTTTTTTTGTTGACAAAAAAAAAATTATGCCCTTTGGGGAGAAAATTACGTCTTCCTTGTTGAAGTCTTACAAGACTCGACACATAAAAAGAATTTGCAAAAAAAATTGTTCTCCTTCCTTCCATCCAAAATTTTTCAGAGCATGTTAAAGGAAACAAAATGTTATTTTTGTTAGCCTTATAATTTTGCTCAAATAACACATTTGTAATAAATAATAAGTTTGGAATGAATCACAATACACACTTTTTTCATTAGGTGCAATGCTCTTGTAGGTCCAGGCAGAAGTAGCTGAACTCATAGCAGATGTTGGAGAATGTTGAGATAGTAAACGTTTTTCTTAAAATGTCCATGGAGCAGAAATTGCCATTTTCAAGCGTGATTTTGGGAATTTTTTGTGTGTAAAACCTGTCAATTTTAATGGAAATAACCGCCTATACGTTTGTTTTTTGTTTGTTTGATTTTTTTATTCTTTAAAAAAACAAAAACAAACAAGAGCTGAACAAGAATGTATGGATTTTTACCAAGTCATCATTTTGTTGCTGCTGTGCTGTCATACAATATTTGAAAACAACCAAAAGGAGAACATCCCTATTTATAGCCCCTGTCTCTTACAAGTCCTTCCTTCTTCACCCCTCATGTTTCTCTGAATTTCTCTTGTTCATCTGTTAAATGTTTCCCACACCACTTGTCACAAATCTAGAAGGTTCATCTTTCATCTAGCCATCACCCCCTGCTTCCATCACATCCTCATGTGCAGGAAATTTGTACATGGGTATGGGGAAACTCTTCTTAAGAATCTGTCAACTCCAACCCATAGAAACATTCAGGGATTATTAAAACAACCAAAAGGAGAACATCCCTATTTATAGCTCCATGTCTCTTGTCCATCCTTCCTTCTTCATGTTTCTCTGAATTTCTCTTGTTCATCTGTTAAATGTTTCCCACTCCACTTGTTGCAAATCTAAAAGGTTCATCTTTCATCTAGCCATCACCTCCTGCTTCCATCACATCCTCATGTGCAGGAAATTTGTACATGGGTATGGGGAAACTCTTCTTAAGGGGATGCTGAAGTCGTGAAGGTGATTTTCTAAAGTATTGCACCTATGGCCTTCATATTTGGTGGGATGATGTACCTTGATGAAACTATTAATTTTCAGGCAAAAAAATAACGGGTTTCTACCCGGTTGCCATGGCAACAGCGGCCATCTTGTTTTTTAAAGGGTGACCTTGCGCGCAATTTTTTTCCGTAACGCTTTATCCTATTGTAACCAAATTTGATGTATTGGCCATACACATGTATATCTCCATTTTGACAGAACCAATTTTCAATTTGATATCGCATTTGTGAGATATGGTCCGTTAAATATCGAAAAAGTCTCATTTTTGGGAAAAAAATATGAAAACGAGTCGTTTCCATGGTTACAAATATTTTTTCAAAAATTCCTTCTGTCAAGTTCAAGATATACATGCCAGCAACTTACTTACCAAATTTGAGCTCAAATGGACATGGCGTTTTCAAAAAAAGCTGCGCACACCATGTAAACAGGCGCGAAACCGCTTTGAGAGAAAACTGCGTTTAAAGATTAGAAACACTAAATATGCAAATTAGTCGCGAATTCTTCCATTTGGAGTTTCATAAATGTAACTGCTATGTTATGCCATGAATAAAATACTACTTCATGCATTATATGGGGCAAAAATTTCACTGAAATCCATTTAATTGCCAAATTTGTTAAAAATAGACCTTTGAAAACAATAAAATACATAAGAAATGCTTTGCATGTGTTAGTATAGGAGAAATTTCAATTTACTGCGATTTGCGTCAATATGCTTCACTTTGATCAACTATAACTTCTGAACCGAATGTCGTATTCAAGTCAACTAAAAAGCGAATTAAAGCTGAAATGCCAAAGAATATCAATAAAGTAAAACACCAATTTCATCAAAAACTGCATATTTTCACAAATTACGACTTCAGCATCCCCTTAAGAATCTGTCAACTCCAAGCCATAGGAACATACTGGGAATTTTAATATATTATACTGCAAAGTTTGGGGATCTACAGTGCTAGACATGTTCCGGCTTACTATATTTTGCACAAGGAATGAAACAAACAAGCTCAGTGCACCCTTTGGATTACACGCTTTATTCTGTCTTTTACATACACCATTACCTTGTACATGACAGAATAAAGCATGTAAACCAATGGGCGCACTTGTTGCACAAAATACCGTAAGCCTTAGTTCCAGTGTATTACCACTGACTTTACAAGTTTCCCTGCCAGCATTAACTACACAACCAATTTCTTCATGGAAGTACCTGTGAAGTAGCTGTTAAGTAGCCATGGAGTACCCACCTGCATGGGTACCACATCGCCGGCCGCAAAAGTGGGGGTAATCATCCACCTAGGTACACACACAGTAGCCTAACCACTAGTCACCCCATGCGGGAGTACCTGCATGGGTACTCCCATGCAAATGAGCTTTGAGCTCTGTGTGATTATTGTAGTAATAATTACTTAACATTTTGGTCACATATGTTTTATGTTTTTACACAAAATGTCATATATAGGGGTTTTTGGTGATGCTCAACTCAAATATAGATGTTACTAAGCTTGAAAATGATCAGAAAGTTGTAAACAACAATAGAATGTTTGGCGCCCTCTATGGTCCAAAGTGGTGCGCCTCCTGGGCAGCCGGTAGGGGAGTACCTGTGAAGGTACTCCCATGGAGTAGCTGCAGGGGTACTCCGCTACTGGTGGCTTACATGGGTACCTGTCAGTCACCTAGCAGGCAACTGTAGAGTACACTATAGGATGGGTACTGCTAAGTAAACATAGCTGCTATTCACCCAGTGGCTTGTGTATTTCGCAAGTACTTAGTTGTTGGCACTGCATCAATAATGTATCAAGGGGTACCCTTCGAGTAGAGCTAAGAGTACACATGGAGTAGCCTAAGCTCTGGGTTACACCGTGAGTAGGAATCTTGCTGTGTACTTGACACATTGACAAATAGAAATGGGCGGCAGGAGCCCTACATAATTATGTCCCTCCTCAAACCCACACGTGGGTTATAGATGACCTTGGAACCCCACTAGTGTTGAGGTAGTTCCAAAGCTGCACTCCCTCCAAATCTCTTTGAAATCCATCAATGTATACACCTACTATGGTTGAAGACTGAAGGGTTAGCATCTTAAGTTCACAAAAGCTATCATATAATTTAATAGTGCCCTTCCATCAACCTGTATTTCTTTCCCCTGCCCTCCCATATCAACAATTCTCATATTTCTACAGGTCACCCCACACACACAGTCAGATACCTATGTCAAACTTCTTAGGTACCTCAATATCACACATTCTACTAATTTCACAGCAGGAGAGTCCTCATCAGGGGATATCACCATGCCAGGTGGGAATCTACCTGTGTACCTCCAGCGTTTTCTTTAAACCGATGGTAAGAATCTGGCAGTGCAAATTCGCCATCATTTGAAGTTGCTACAGCATGCCCATGTTCAGGAAATTAACACATGTGTATTGGGGGAACAACTCTTCAAAAGAATCTGACAACTGGAACTGATGGAAACATCGCAGGGATTAATTTATTATCCTCGAAGATGGCTAGCCTATTGTGGTGTTATATGTCTGTCAATACATGGGGGAATTGTCAGGAAATCTAATGTCTATCATTTTTATCTTTTTTGTGTGTATAACATGTCTTGCTCTAGCTTTTCAAGGCTTGCTCATTTTTCTGTGTCTATATGAAAGTAGTGTGCAGCATAGATTTTTTCTTGTTCTTGCAGTTTGTGCAATTATTTCAACCAGTATAATCTTAAAATCTGATTTTTCTAAGCTAAATTCTTCCACATCACAGATTCCACACACCTTTCGGTAAGGTGTTGCCAACCCCACCATTCTGTTGCTTATGGTAACAACAGTAATACATTTTGCAAATAATGCAGTCTGTAAAAGTATCTCAGGCTAACCATTAAACTCCATGTGCCATTTTGCACTGAACCTTAAGCACCACATATCTTTGTACATGTCTTACACCAGGTCATTTCAAACTTTACGTGTTGAAACGTATCATCAATAAGTCCACGATACAGGTGAATTGGTGGCTAGAAACCACACACCACAACACGCAACAGCATTACTTTGATTTCTAGCTGATAAGAGTTTCTTCTGGGATTTTTATTTGTGCCTGGGATTTTGTTGGTTTTGTGTGTGTGCATCTATTCTGGTTCATTCAACCAAAAATGTGACCGACTTTTTTAGGTAACACAGGGCTTGCCTCTATTACTTACCTTCTTTTACTTTTGCATCATTTGAATTGCTTGACAAGGGTAGGAGTCCTTGATAACAGACGATCTTCTGAATTGCCCATACATGGGAGATATACCCCATTATTATAAAGGAACCAACCTTGAAGAGAACCAGAATTTTCTTCTAACTAAATCAGTGGTGGTTCACGCATCTTGCCTTTCGCATATAGTTTACAAACACAGTTACCTCACAAAGACCACAGTACCTGGCTGGGCAGGAAGATCCTTTTCACAATACACACCAAAATTGCATCTTAAGTTTGGGACACAAATGGAGACCAATGGTGCCTCCAGCATCATTTGACATTCTAAAAATGGAGGTCTGCCATGATTGGGTAGGCATAAGCAAGCTTGGTTTAAATTAAAATTTAGAGCCTACTTACTGTAAACAATCTCTGCTTATAATTGGTCAAACAGGAATTTTACATGGATTGTGATTTCTGTACATCAAAAGGCTAGATTAAATGAGATATTTAACATTTTAAAATACATGTTTTGATAAAACATGCCCTGCTCATACTCTTTAATCTAATTAATCATAGTTTGCACCATGTGTTTTTATTTAAACCTGAAATCGGTTAAATTGAGTAATATGCAATTGGCTGCATATTTCTGTCCCACTCTTCAGGAGCTAGTTTCACTTTTGCGAGGGTAAACCCATATATAAAAGACAGGTAAAAAGGTACACGAGCTATATAATACTTACTAACAACATGGAGTCCAGTAGCCAGATGTCTCCATTATCAAAATGCCTAATGGAAATGTTGTATAGTACAGATATACTAAATGCCCACAGGATTTTCACAATGCTTACCTGTTACCAAAGTCAGTTGCCTCATCACTTGATAATGCCTATTTTGGCCACCCATCCTCATGCCTTACAATTTATGGCTGGTACTCTGAAAGGGAGTCTAACTATAGACCTGGGTTTAAACCAGGGTTAGTCCCACATGAGTGGACCTTTTTTCCTTTCAAAATACTGTTAAGTTAAATGTAATGGGTGAGAAAATTCCTTATGGATTGACCGTTCCAGCCCATCCTTGAGGAATTTTCTCACCCATTAGAGCACATTTTTAGAGCATGTTGGAAGGAAAAAAGGTCCACTCATGTAGGACTAACTGTGGTTTAATCCCGGGTCTAAAGTTAGACTCCCTTTGAGAATACCAGCCTCTATGTTTAATATATAGGATACTTACCGAACCATCTGATGCACTGGCCCCCACTTTGTCCCCCCTTGAGTTCCAGCAGACCTCAAAGATACCACCCGTCCCCCTGTAACTATGTACAAGACTCCCCGTCTGAAAAAAGAGAAAACAGAAAAACAACATTAGCCAAGACTACAGTGCTTGATGTGCAGCTAAGGCACATTTAATTTTATTAAAGCAGTACAGGGATTTTTTGGGTTAGTTTTAGTGTAAATACAATAAACCATTTCAATTCAGAAGTTTCAGAAGCTCCTTGATCATCATGACTTAAAGGCTGACTCAGAGATTTTGAAATATATTTTTTTTTGTGGAATAATTAAAAATAGTCAACTAGAACTAACGATAGTCACCTAAAATGCACAATTCCAAAGTTTGAGATGAATCAGATTTTTCGTTTTGATGCAGTATACATTAACATATAGTAATTCGTGCCATAGGATACCGTGTATAACAAAAATTCCGGATCCGGAATTTTATAATAAAGTTGTTATTTTCTATATGAAGGACTTCGATTTGAGCTTGGCTATTTCACACAGTAATTAGTATATGGACAAGCATTATGTTTATGCAAAAAACATGATTTGTTTTGAATTGAGGGCACCCTCCTCGGAAAATCTCTGAGTCAGCCTTTAAGCAACAAATGAGCTTACCAATCAGCTGGTAGACTTTGCATTCTATTCGCACACCTATGTTTTTTTTAATATTCAAATGCATTTGGTTGAATCTGTTAACGCAGCAGTACCAGTAATTGGTTTATGTGATCTCTCATGCATAAGATTTCCAATCAGTTTTTGGAAAGATTTTTTGGCATAAGTTGCTGTATGGCATGGCAGATACTGTATTTGGAAAACATGAAAGAAAATTTAAACTCAGCATCTGAGTAAGACTTTAAAATTGCTCTCCTGGCCTAACATTAAAGAGACATGAGATTTCCAGAAAGAAGTGCCCCCAATTTTTCTTGAACCTAGGTTTTTTACATATTTGAATGCTTACCAATGTATTTGATCACACCTGAAGTGAATAAGCCGAATACGCCGTCTTTATGTAATAAGATGATGATTTAGTAGTTTCTGTCGTGCATGACAGAGTGTCAAAGCATGGTTTTCTATGGGGAACGATTACGATAACAGGCAAGTTCAAAACAAGGTTTGCGTTTTTCTTTTGCACCTGTTTGTCCAATAAACCTTCTAAATGTTCTCGGTAGGTGGTCTACAATCGATCCAGTGAAATTTGAGAGAAATTCATATCCTAAGAAAATCTCCTCCTGTCACTTTAAGTAATTAAAGCCATATACACCACAACTGATTTTCTCCCGAGAATGACCATTTACTCCCCATTAAGTGCATAATGAAAGGTTCATACTAGCCCATTGGCAGATGCCAGACTTAGACACTTTTCATGTAAAATATATGTTTTTGCACTCGGTGGGTAAACATATTCGTAAGGCAAACATATGAACCCACCATAAGGCATATTAGTCACTCATTCTGAGTTAAGATACTCAAAACCAGTTCACAAAACCAATACAAGAATTTAAGCACATTTTACTATTTGCCAAATCTCAATAAGCTTCCATGGTGAAAAATAAGACATAAATCAAAATTGCTTAAAATAACACCTTGTTTAATTTAATTCAACTGCTGGTGAGGAAACTCATCATTCAAACAAGCATTTAAAGGCTTATCTTATTTCCTTAAGTTTTCTTTTTAAATGAAAATCATCAATCATTAATCATCAATTCTTCTCGAGCAGCTATAATAATATCTTAATCAAAATATCAAGCAATTTCAAAATAGAAAACACAAACAAATGAATAACTCCATTTTGTGAAATCCTCGGAGCTTGCTCATGACATCATTGTTACAGCACGCTATCGCTCTTCCAAAAACAACACAATTATCTGCATGAACACCAAAGGGGAATACGACTCCCACCAGGGATTACAAAAGCAGATGAATATGACACATATTTGGCAAGGGGATATCTTGTTACGTCTTTTCACCTGTCAAAGATAGACTTGTTTAGCAAACATGGACAAATTTATACGATTACTCGCAACAGTCCTTGCTATTTATAACATATCCCCTTACACAAACTCAACAGTGTAAGAGGAAATCGCAGTTTGACAACTGTAATTTTGAAATGTTGTAAGAAGTCCGAAAAAGTGTGATTTTTTTGGTTTTAGTCGGCTGGTTGCCAACAAGGCCTACAGCCGCAGTCTAGTGAGGAAAGCATGGTTATTATAAAACATACAATGATGGATATTTATGGTGGCATTGAGCACCTCTAGCACTGATCACCACCTCCAGTAGTACGTAAAAAGCGCACTCTATGACAGGTAACCTTCCGTGTGTCGCAGCCTAGTGTCTACTTTTAGAACAGACATGTGGTTTTATTGATTACATAATTAGGTATGGAACTTGTTACCTCTGCCACAACATTTCCTTCCATTCTCACATTATTTTTATTGCCCATTCTTAATGTGTGTGGGTGGGCATGGGTACAAAAGCAAGCACAAGTCGCCTTCCTTTACAAGTACCTTCCTGTAGCATGGAAAGTGCTTTTGCAATACGTTATTGTGTATTAACACACACAGGAATCGTGTGGGAAAGAGGACCGGGAATAATGGAGGAGGAAGGGCTATGAATAGTCTAAGATTTTAACATATGAAAAGGAAACAAAATATATATACCAGATCTCAGATATCATTTCAGCAGTTAAATGTTGGTGACCCGACATGGTCCAATTTTTCATTAGATGTTTCTCCCTCACATGGAATTCTTATCACCCAAAACATTTGATTACAAAATTTTAAGTTAAATTGATCTAGCCGCTTGGAGAGCAGAAGCAAAATGCCTGAACTGGCAGCCATAGGACATTGTGTATTCATTAATGTGATCGACCACATTTTTAGACATTTTTTGTCATAACATCAAAAGAAAACCTTTCTTGGGCCTTAAATTCCACTGGGGTAATGAGAAAAATATAAACTTTCTTCTAAAATCGAAATCTCACATTTGATGGAAAGGAGGGGGAGGTTGTCAGTTGGATCTACCCCTCTTTTTGAGAAGAGGTTGAGGGCAGTAGGTTCAATTGCATAAGAGATGGACATCTGCAAATGTAGCAAGGGGGAACTGACTGTTTCCACATTAACAATATTCACAAAAGTCAATTCCAATACATTACATGACACTACTATTCTTATTCGATTATTCTTAACCATCCATTAAGATTTAGAGTGTGAGTGACCAAAGGTTTAAAAACTGAAAATGCCCCAAAAGGAGTGTGGTCCTGTGGGAAAGTGCAGGACTCATGATCACTAGACTGTCAAAGTTGTGAGTCTGAGCTCCACCATGCATGGCCAATGCATTTGTTTCCTTGTGAAATACACTATCTTGTTCGTCTCGTTTCACCCAGGTGTAAATGGAAATCTGCTACCGGTAGTCATACTCTGCACCATTATCACCAGCTGTCAAATTTTCAGGAAATGAAAATGGTCATACATCCTAGTGACAATAGAAGAAATATGTAAAGCACTTTGATACTTTATTATATAAGGTGCTAAATGAATGCCTAACTTTATTCATTTAAAAAAAACTATGGCTAGAATATGGGAAATACTTCATACATAGGGCACAATAAAGATAAATCTGCAGAAATCTACCAAAAAGCTGAAAATTCACAAGCCTAGAAGATGCAAGTCTCAAAACTTTATCCAATTCTATTCACAATGAAGTAATTCCATTATTCAAGCCAGGAGTTGTGCAAGAGAAAAGCAATCAAAAGTTTGCATTTTTCATGGCATGAAATTTCATCATGTACAATTTAGTAAAAAAGATTTTGGAATTCAGACATGGACAAAGTTGTGTCACCTTGGGGCAGCTGCAAACATACCCAAATTAATTAAAAACCGCAACTGACTCATCACAGGATTATTACCAATGTTCTTGTGGCAGATTCTTTAAGGAAGTCAATAACTGAATTTAGCTTACTTTGTTGTCAGTCTGGTAACTGTTATATTGATGCATTTAGGTTTCAAGATTCAAGATTCTTTATTTCCATAATATCTACATTATCATAAAAACAACAAAACAACATAAAAATACAACAAAGTAATAAGAAAGACAATTATGGAGGAACAGTCAAAAGGCCAAGTAGGCCAGTGGGGACTGCCCCTTGTACATAACATAATTAATTTTTGTACCACAACTGATCATTTTACACAAAAATAAGACAAGCTAATGCCAATCCACAAGAATCCATTTCTCACTTTCCAGACATAGAGTGAATAGCGCAAAGTTCTGACAAGCAATGGGGTTAAGTTCAATCTCAAAGATAAGCATGCTTTTCAGACAACTATCTCCATAAATGTGAGATTTCATGTTCAGTAAAATCCAGATTAATCGAAAAGCTCAAATTACATACACCCAGGAACTGCTACGCCACAAAGAGAGGAACTACTTCATGCCTGGTGCCAGTGCTAAATAAATGGGCAGTGACCGCAATTCATCCAGGCGTAAATCTTCATCTAGGCTCTTAGATGTTATCCTTTCTTTGCCTTTTTTCCCCTGTCAATGCCCCCCTTGCCTCTCCGTATTATTATATTAATTAAAAATAAGTGCAATAGTCTATGGTGCTCTAATCTTCACTCTATTCATTGACTCATGTGTTACCTGCGTAGGCTCATCATTATCAACTAGCTAGGGATGCTGAGGTTTTTGGCAAGTAAGTAGCGAGCTGTGTCTGGAAAGGGCGCTCCGTGGCCCCGCACATGCAGGAACAGGGGGGGACTCGAAACTCGAGCAAATGACGGAGGAGAAACAGAAGCTTGCGGCGCCGCGGTATAAAGGCTTCGATAATGCACACGCAAACATTTCTCTACACCCGCTTTGTGACGTCACTGACTCGAGGAAGATAATGGAGTATAGTGTGGATTGTTTACATGCGTATAACTGCCACGGTCTGGGAGTGGGTTTTTGGGAAATAAATTGTTGCAAAACGATGTCTTCCTTGGGGAACTGATTCCTTGTTCTGAAGTGATGGTTCTGAGGGCTTTTTTTTTTTTCATTTTTTCCAATGATGGCCTGCCAAATGCATGTACCTTTATTTCCATTTTGCAATTGTTTAGAAGCAAATCAAGGCAAAACCAATTGTAGTGCAAACCCAACACTGTATCTTACCCTTCCCATATCACATTCTTTATCAATGAAAGGCCATATCAAGGATAAAAATACACTCACATGGATAACCTAGTTCCTGTCCGTTACAACATGCCACCTCACCACCTGCCTAAGGGGGGCGATTTCTTTCTCCAACTTCCTACGAACATTTAATCACATAGTTTAGATTACATGTCCTATACCCACCCCCTAAGTCCTCAACCTTCTTTTTTCCACACTGATTCCCTCTTGCACCCATTGCATAGAGTGGAAAGAAAGAAAAGTGATTACAAAGTTGGCAAAGCAGGGGCAAATTATGTCCTGGTAATTAGGATACGAGGGGCAATCTTAAATAATTAAAGAACTAAAGAAAAAGTGAAACCTATTGGTTTTTGGGCATAATTTTCCTTTGCAACTCAATTGTAAAGGGAAAAGATAAGAGGGGTCACTAGACTCCTCTCCCCTTCTACAAGACACAAATTCCATGACTTCTCATTTTTCTTGACAAAGTTTTCTGTAATTTCCCTGTACTACGACTTTTTTCCCCAACCACCCGTTGGCAACCCATAAAATATTCATACCTTTAAACACAGCAAATGTCATTTTTCTATCTCCTCTCCTGGTAATTTTTAACATCATGGTCCTTTGGTTATACATATTTTCCCAAGTTTGGGACCCAAGATTTATCTAGAGCACTTTTCGGTTTCGCAAAATCTAACAGACGAAACTAACAAATCCTAAAAAATGTTGACTTTCTGGTTAAGAAATTTAACATTCACAGGCTAATAAACAGGTCTCACTAGTAAGAAAAGGAGTTTCAGACTCCCACATGACACACTAAGCTTAAATGTACTCTACACATAAGTTACATATTAGGGATTTTAGGATGCTTGGCGATGAAATAAACATAAGTATAAAATTGTCCGATTTAAAATCACTGCTACCGTGGATTTATCTCCAATTCTAGTTTTGTTGTTGTGTCACAAAATCCTAACCCAGCTTTCTGCCAGGATCAGACAAGGGTTACCCCTTGAAACTGTTTATGGACCAGCCCCATCATATGCAGCTGGCATGATTCAACTCCCCAAACACCCACGAAAATCAATACCCTTCAGCAGCAGTCCCGTCACCCCATTTGTTACACCCTGTTATTACCCAAACTGATAAATTCTTCAGTTCATTCAAGGCAAGATGGAACAAGACCCATTGTTCCTTGGTCAATCCACTTTTAAGTGGAATGCCTTCTTTCATAACCAATGGCAAACAAATCATAACCCTTGTAGCAGCGAGTCACTTTTCTTTTACACGTGTTTTAAGCATACTTTAGGACTATTTTAGTTCATTCAAAGGCCAGATGGAACAATACCTTGTTCCTTGCCATTCACCATAATTCTTCTATCATAACAATCTATCACTTCAGCAGCAGTCACCCCCCATCTGTTACCTGTTACCAACTGATAAGATCTTATATGCAGTCAAGGCAAGATTGAATCAAGACCTTCTATCATACATAACAATCACACCACTCAGCATCAGTCACCCATCTGTTACCCTTTTACCAGACTGATAAGATCTTAGGTGCATGTCAAGGCAGTAGGAAACAAGACCGTGTTCCTTGGCATCTCCCTTAATTCCTTCTATCATAACTGCTCATAACCACTTCAAAAACAAGTCACCCCATCGTTTACCTGTTACGCAGACTGATAGTCTTTAGTGCATTCAAAATGCAAGATGGAACAAGACCTTGTTCCTTGGCCCGTTCACTTAATTCTTCTAATCATAACCTCACTAAACCACTTCTCAGCATCACCCCATCTGTTCCTGTTCCACTGATAATCTTATAGTGCAATTCCAGCAAGATGGAACAAGACCTTGTTCCTTGGCCATGCCACTTAATTCCTTCTATCATAACAACCTCATAACCATATCAGGCAAGCAGTCACCCCATCGTTACAACTGTTACCAGACTGATAAGATCTTATAGTGCATTCAAGGCAAGATGGAACAAGACCTTGTTCCTTGGCCATTCCAACTTAATTTTCCTTCTATCATAAGGGGGACCGTCATAACCAATTCACACATCAGCACAGTTTCAAACCCATCTGTTTTACACACAACACTGTTATAACGGCAGACTGATAAGAATCTTTAGTGCATTCAAGGCAAAAGATGAACCAGACCCTTTCCTTGGCCAATTCTCCACTTAATTCTTCTATCGATAACAAATCATCAACCCACTTAGCAGCATCAACCACCATTCTGTTACCAACCACATCACCCCAAACCACCCCCACACCCCATTCTGTGACAAACGTTTACCAGACTGAAAACCTCTTATAGTAGTGCATTTAAGATGCAAGATGGAACCGACCTTGTTTCCTTAACCCTATCACTTAATTCCTTTCCCATCATAAGCACTTCATATCGCCCCCCGCCAGTTTCTCAATTTGTTTACAGGAGACTGTTAGTGTTCGGCGACTGATAAAGTCTTCTAGTGCATCAAGGCAATGAATCAACCTTGTTCCTTTACCATACCACTCAATTGCCTTCTCGTGCATATGGCACTATCCTGCATTTTGTAGCTAATGAACTATAGTTTTGTTAAAATAACTCTGCTTTTAAGATGTATTACGATTTTACTGAGTAATAAAGGGATAAATGTCATTCCACAAACTAACCAGCATACAAAATTACATACAACAATACAACAATTACAACAGACCAGTTGCCAAATTCATTCCTGCAAAAATTATGATCATCGCAAAGTAAATATTGTGCAAAAATATCAATTTTGAACAATCATGAGGCGCACTCATTTTATCAAACAAATGTGGCCCAGGGTTCTCTTTACTTCAATGATAACATCTACATCATAACACCCTCGGTACTCACAAGTATCAAGGGGTTACTCATTATCCATTTTAAATAAAGGTCTGTTTCCGATCGCCTCTGGGCCCCCCACACCTGATTTAAAAAATAAACAAACCTGGACGTATTACATTTTTTGATATCCGATGAAAGGAGGGAAGGCTATTATTCTACTTATCGTCCTGAAATTTCATTCAAGGCTTTTTCACAGCTTTCCAAAACTCCACTTCTACTCTTTCCAAAGATTTAAAAACAAAAAAAACTGTTCGTTTTACAAAAGTGGTTAACCATCAATATTAGCACAGTCGGGAATAGGGCCCTTGCAATGTGATTAATCGCTTCTCGTCTATTATCAAACCGGCAAGTTAATTCGTTTCCCCCCACGATAACTGTGATGATAATTGTTTATGCATGTGCCAAGGCTCCCTCATATCACGTGGAGACAAGATCAACACATAAAATCATTAAGTGTCGAACACCGGAACGACACCCCACCTGTAATGTCAAGGTCCATCTCCAATCTGACTGGATTATACATACACGCATCGCTTTAGTTCAATCTTGTAAGCTATTGAGTGACTGACATGTATTGAAGTTTACGACGGACGTACGCGGGACGGGGTGGCTGTCTGCTGAATAGGGTTCACAAAAACCAAAATTAGTTACACTATTTATAGCTCTATTATTTCCAGGATATGCAAAAACCAAACAACAAATTCTGGCATTCTGTCAAGCAAGCAATGCTGTCACCCACCTTTTTTTTTTTCTTTGTCTTCCCAGCGCTCAAAAGCTTTCAAGATTTTTCTCATATTCCACAGTTTCTTATAATAATGAAAATCTTGAATTCGAGAAGTTGCAGCACAGCAAGGTTATCTGGAATGTAGATTTCAACAAATTCAAACCGATTTTTAGTGATATGCAAAAAATTATCCTATGTTTCTGGACTTTATTCTCCGCAGTACACATTTTTTCCACATTTCCTCAAAACCCATTCATCACCTTTCATAACATTTCACGCATTCATTTTCACATTCATTCATTCATTTCAAAAAATTCACAACAACATCAACATTCATTCTTCATTCCAATTCATTCATCAAATTTTCCAAACATCCATCATTCAACAAACAATAATCACTTTATTATTTTCATTAAATTACCCTATTTTTACAATGGCAATCCTACTGAATTCGCACTTAAGAGAGCAGATAAATTTCTATAATTGATCTCAAATAATATCCGTTGGCCACATTATAACCATTCTATCATAAATTGTCATAAATATAAATGTCTGTTTTGGGACCCAGATTTTCTTTTCTCCCCACTTTTTCCTCCCCCCTCTCAACCATTCGTCAGTATTTTATTTTTTTTTTTTCAAGTCTAATAACTATTTGACACTTCTGTCAGTTCCTCCTTCCTCCTTCCTGGGATCACTTGTAAATTGTGATGTTAACTTTTACTCACTACTAACTTAACTTAAAAACACTTTAATTACGGCAGTACTACACTCCCTTTTCACTTAACTTTAATTACTAACTACTTTTACTTTCTATTACGATTACTGCCACACTGAAAACTGTTGGACTTTTGACTACTGCCTTCCGGAGTTGTCTGGTTTGACAAGATCCATTTGTAGCGTCACAATCAAATTGAAGCGAGTCACCCAACAAAGGAGGACGCCGGGCGCAAACAACAGAAAGATATAAAGGATAGGGAGCAAGTATAGAGAAACGACGAGTGAGAGGGTGGAAGAAAAATAGATGCGTGTTTGGGAGGATGCCCCGCAAGAAAAGGTAAAAGAGGCGGCCGCGGATGGAGGACAGAAGTGAAAACAACGGCAGGGGATGGATGATGTGAAGGTGGTGAGGTGGCATTGTTGATAAAGTGGCGAACCGGCGAAAAGATGCAGTAGGTGTGATCGTGCGGACTAGCTACGCCCGTGGAGGCAGGAGATGGGAACAAGGAACAGATGAGACTGGAACTGGAAGGAGGCAAGGGTATTATGGTGGGGGGAGGGTGAAGAGCGAGACGAGGGAATGAGACGGTAGGAGCAAGGAAAGGGAGTCAAGTAATTAAACAATAATGGTACGGGGAGTGAGGGTGGGGCCGTCTGAGGATAGTGAGAGAGGGGGGACCATCAGAGGTGTGAGGAGTTGCGTCTTGGATTGGTGGGAAGGGAGAGAGAGATGAGAAGGGAATGGAGGCGTTTATGAGCGGGGCTTGTCGGAAAGTTGGAATCAATAAACTCTTTACAATTCACAATCAATCACAACGCGATCAATGCTTAATGCCCATGCCCACCGTCATGAGAAAACTAAAACTCGTTGAAGATCCCCACGCGTCTGTATTGGACTGGACCCCCCCTAATACGTATGGATAAACACACCCTACACATGCTATTAAAAAAGAAGAAAGGTATTAAGCCGGAGTAACAGTTAAGCAAGTAAGAATAAGTAATAGGATAAGTGATTCTCTTTACATGCTCTTATGCCTCTTAAAAAATAACGATAACTAAATTTAATAAACTAAAACACTTAATACATGGCGTTTCTATGAGACGATATTTTTCTGATCGACCTGTACAAAGGATTACTTTAGTTAGTTCACCAACGTTTTAAATCCCGGTTTTGTCCCCAGCTAAAATGCGGGTGCCGATATACACCCTCACACGATCGGCAATCCTTGCTGTGTGAGGATTAATTAGAGCAAAAGATAATTGAACCGGATGCCCTTCCTGACGTCCAAATCCAACAGCATTTTTCTGTGGTGGGCCGCCTTTGGCAACCACGCCCACACATGAAGCAAGCAGCATGTGCTGGATGCCGCCATTTACCCTCTCATAGCTGACGCCCTTGAGGTAGAACTCTTCTTTTCATTCTACCGGCAGGGTAGCCAGCTACCCTCCTCCTCATCAGATTTTACTCGCGAAATTCTCTTCGGGCAAAAATCGCTCTCCCTTTTGGAAGGATTGTTGGCAGAGAATGTACTGGATCGGGGCTGGATAAAGCTCCTTGGCAGAAATTGCGGGTCACTGAGGCATGGTGGCATTTATGATTTATATCACGACAAAACAACGAAAGACTGCAACATAACCATTTTCCATGTACACGCCTCGCTTGTTCCTAGCGACTGGCTATAGCTACCACTGAAGCAAATCAAAATCTCTTGCTTCTCACTTGCCTAACTTGTTCTGTGTCACGCAGGGAAATCCTGGGCCCCCGTAAAATGAATCAAAAACGGTACAAAGATACACGTTATTTTCAGGAGTCCATTCAACATGCATTGCGAGATCGACCGTTGATGAATCTCCACCTGCGAATTTCACATTGGGTCCCACCTAAATCCTATTTCCTTAATGCTTGACGCCAAGTAGAAATTACCCCCGTCTCCACTATGCGTTTACTATTTACGGGGAAAAATTTTAACCTGTAAAATGCTACTGTTTAATAGCCAAAATGCCATTAGAGAGACTCAGTTATTTCACCTGGAAAACACCTATACCACACACAGCTGCTGGGTTTACCATCCAACAAGGACCCATATTTAAATACTGTGCACCAGAGGATCACTCAACTCCCTAATTAACCGGCTAACTTGCAGGCAGGCAACCACACACCTCTATGGACCACTTACTATTCACACATGGAATGTTGTACGCTACGATAGTAACTACCCCCAAAACACAGACCCATTTTATTGTGTGCTCTTATTTATTAGCGGCGATCCACTGGCCATACAACAAGAAACACTGGTCCTGCAGTAATGTGGGTGACGCCGTGGTAATATGTTATGTGCTAGTGTGTCCTCATTCGCCTGGGAACACATACACATGCTACTATAGTGACCACATTGGGCAAATCTTGGAATGAGTAATAAAGATGGACAGCCACACTATCTTACTAATTACTCAAACCTTCTCATGCGATCCTTCCAGGATTCGAGTCCCTGACCGACACAACAATGGCATGTCCCAAAATGGTATCTGGGAACTTGAGTATTCTACATGCAACCCCATGTATGCTCTTATTCTTAAGAATCAGTTGTGTAACAATTTTTGCAGGATTTGACAAGTCGTCCCTGGGAGGAATGAATCATTTAGCCTGTGGGTAAGGATATGGCCACTCCTGCATAAGAGTTGGGATTGAGAACATTATTGCTAGATTTTGTTTTGAAGGTGATTTTCAAAATTGGCCTTTTTGTGAAGTTGTAACATGAGGGGGGCATATTGGACCTAGTTTCCCCATGCCTGTAAGGTACATTTGGATGTCACCAACTGGTGTTTTATAAATGCTGCAAAAAGGTACAATACAACATCCCAAAATTCAGGACCTACTCAACAAACACTAAAATTACTTAGGGCACAGTAAAAAAGTGGTCTGTGAAAATGACTAGATGTAGGCCTCAGAATCCCCAAGTTGCATAGCGTGCATAAAATCACATACATTATAACAGGGGTTCTCATTATTTACTAAGGCAAGAATACCGACACATTGGAAATTCCCTACTTGAGGGCCTAGAGTGCCCCTGAAATTCTTATGTTTTCCTTTTATATTTTTGAGCAATTTCGAGGGCCAAAAAAAATCCGATGGCTGGGCGGGCCGGATTTGGCGGCCGCGGGCCGCCTATTGAGACCCGGCATTTACAATCCATTTTAATTATTCTTGTTAAAAAAAACTAGCAAAGTGAAGAACTATCCGGTTTGATTTAAGGAGAGAACAATCAGACCTCTATAGTCCCTGACCATATTATAAATAATCAATTTTTGACTGAAAATAGGTCACCTGTGGTTCAGATTTTTGGGGTCATTTCTGTTTCTTATTTCTTGAAACTTTGAATATGATGGATTCATCTAGTATACTTTAAGTTGGGTATTAAACATTTATTCATCTACCAAGACTGAAAAAGACACCCATATTGGTACAAACAGCGGGTGCCTGTAGATAGTGCATGTTTGAGAAATCTTAGCCAGGAAAATTGTTAAAGGTCCCCAGGAAATGAGATTTTCTCTTCTTCTGCGTATGAAGTGCAGCACTAACTATGTTGGCAGGGGGAGCGGGTTGGAGCCAACTCAAACTCACTGTTGATTTGGTGTTGAGGGTTTGATATCCTGTGTCCAGGTCCCCGGGGACAGACGAAATGTAAGGCACTCATTGAGAATTTGAATCCCCGTCTGTGATGAGAACCACATTGCATAGGCTGTCGATGCCGCAGCCCCCCCGTGCATATTCTATTGAAGCGAAACAGACTCCCTGTGCGAATTCCGATTTAAGGTGAAACCCATCCTCCCTTGCGGTGGGAGATTGCTGCGCTGTAAGCCCAAGCGGGTGGTATTTTCTGTCTCCTAGGGATGTGTAATTAGAGTTTTGATCTGTCTTGCTTGTTGGGTATCGAGCCAGGAGCCAGGCAGTATATTTTCCATGTCTGTACGAATGTTGAAAGGGAGCTGGGAGATTTAGAGCAACGTGTCGGAAGAAAGGTCGGCGAGAGCGCAGTGTCTGTCTGCCCGAGTTTGGTGTGATTTCGATAACCTCTCCCAATCTTTACAGGACATTTTTAATTCCATTCCAATAAACGGGATCAGAAAAAAAAGAAACAACGACCAAGTGAACTCATTATGGAAACTGATTGATTTACAGTCGTTACATGATCGATTCACAAAACCAGTCACCTGAATTTTCTAATTACTCTCACTGAAAATCAATAGTTGCCCCACATGTCATCACCACCCACCACCAACCAAGGGGGGGGGGGTGGGAGAGAGGAGGAGGAAGCGGAAAGGGGGGGCGACCAGTTCACACTACCTCCCCACAATAATTGAATACTTTCTGGTCCTCCCCCTTGTAGACTTGACCGAACCCATCAATTCCATTGCATTTCCTGGGACCTTTAAGCCTCATAAGTAGTGTAGATGTGGTTTTATCCATACAGGAAAAAACAAAACTACAAGTGCTTTGTGTAGACCATTTCCATCTACATACACACCAAAATTTGTGAGACTCAGCATGCAATCCTGAAAGATCTGGTCTGTTACAGAATCAAAGTATGGCTTAAAATTTGTGTTGAAGATGCATTTTATAGATTTGATTTACTACTCCCTTGAGACCCCTATAGGTAAGTCTTAATAGTGTATACTACGCATTCCTTTCAAGAATATACTTAGCTTATTCTGTATCAAAACCTTTCAGGATTTCTATGAATTTAGTTGTATCAGACAGTTTGGTCAGGGTTTAACAAGGGCCTTGGAGTCACCAGCTGTGAAGATTCAGAATGTTTATATTTTTATCTAATATGTCCATTGTGTAGGTTAGTTAATTGCTATGGCAGTGCCTGTCTGTTTTGATTTATGTCCTGATACGGATTCAATGCACAAATGTTATTTTAGGTCATTTTAACTTGGGGACAAAACTTATCTAACATTACTATTTGTCGGGTCGCCTTAGCGACCGCGCATAGAAACCACTTCTCCTCAAAATTGCGAGGAGTCTATTTCTATCGCTTAAGGTCATTTCACTCAATGTTTTCTTTATGAAAATGATCTACGTACTATTATTAATTTTGAAGTACTTCGTGTGTTGGGTGTGTAATGCGCTGCAATTTCAGACAAAGATACATCATTGCATGTTTGGAATGGCCTTAAAAAAAGCATTGTCTTCTTTGATTTTATTCTGTGACACTTGCTTTTTGATGGGAGTTTTGGTTAAAACGTTGCAGGGATAGATCAGATGAGTAACAATAGGAGAGTTATAAAGTAGAAAGATCAGCCCTAGAGTTATACTGCGTATGATTGAAGCTTTTTTTACCATGTATTGTGTTATATATTTAAGACGAATTTTAGGTAACATCTTATTTGAAAAGACACGGTGAAACCTACATTAAATTAAGCTTAAAATTTGAGGATTCAGTTTCAACACAGTTTTGCCCACAATTGGCGTTTGTTTCCTATTTTCTTTATTTTGACATGATAGAAGGTGTACCTATGTTAATTTAAAGCGTATAATTGGGGATTTCCAGTTTTAACCTTTTGCGCCCATTGGGCGTTTTTTTCTATATTTCTTTATTTTTAAATGACATGAAGGTGTCAACCAATGTTAATTAAAGCTTATAACTTGGAAATTCATTTTAATAATCCATTTTGCGCCCAATTGGAGCGTTTTTCTTTTTCTTTATTTTGAAATGACAGGGAAGGTGTAACCTATGTTACATTCAAGCTTATAACTTGGGGATTCAGTTTTAACAACATTTTGCCACGCAATTGGGCGGTTTTTCTATTTTCTTTATTTGAAATGACAAAGGTGTACCTTGTTAACATTAAAGCTGATAACGTGGGGATTCAGTTTTTTTCAACACATTTTGGCGCCCAATTGGCGTTTTTTCTATTTTCGTTATTTAAATGACAGGAGTGTAACTCATGTTAAATTAAAGCTTATAACCTTGTGATTCAGTTTTTATCACAGTTATGCGCCACTTGGCGTTTTTTCTATTTCTTTATTTAAAATATACAGTATGGTGTACACCTATTAAATTAAAGCTATAACTGGGGATTCATTTTAACAATGTTTGCGCCCAATTGGGCGTTTTTTACTATTTTTCTTTATTTGAAATGACGTGAAGGTGTAACCTATGTTAAATTAAAGCTTAGCAACTATGTGAGGATGCCAATGTCCAACACCCAAGTCAAGGTCAACCGGGGAGAATCCAGTTGTAAACAGTTATTGGGTTCTAATGCAATTTTATTGCTCTGTATCAAACATCTACTTTAAAAATCAGTTATGAGATTTCTTTTATAATGTTTCTGTAAATAAAAATGCAAAATTAAAAAAACTGAAAACCATCTAACTCCTTAACATGCCTTTTTAATGTTTTCCTTATTTTCTTGTAAATTATGCCGGTCCGAACCGACACAGTTTTTTTTTAATACTTGTTTTTCTTCTATTTCTCTTTATTTGAAATGACAGGACGGTGACCTAGTTAAATTAAGCTTATAACTTGGGGATTCATTTTAACATAGTTTGCGCCCAATTTGGGCGTTTTTTCTATTTTCTTTTCCTTTATATTGAAATGAACAGGAAGGTGTAACCCTTTTTAAATAAGCTTAGAACTAATGCGAGGTAAATGTCAACACCACGGTCAAAGGTCACCGTGAGATCAGTTGTAAACAAGGTGATTGTCTAATGCAATCTTATGCCCATGTATAAACATCTAACTTTAATTCAGTTTATGAGATTTCTTTTTATACATGTTTCTGTAATAAAAGATGCAACAGTAACCTCGAAAACCATCTACTCATAACTCCTTTAAATGCTTTTTAATGTTGTTCTCTATTGTTCCTGTAAAATTATTGCTGGCGACCCGACAGTGTGTTTTTTAAATACTTGTTTATATGACAGGCCACACAAATTTCTAGAACAATCGTATTAGTCTATCTTTGGGATGCCTAAGGCTAGAAGCAAAATACGACTTGTTTGTTTACAAAATTAACCAACCAAATAGGATAAAGCAATGAAATTACCATGAAATCAAAAATTTTAATTGGAAACTGGAACCCCGGGAAATGGACAAACATGGACTGTCTTTGTGAAATGCACACCCCTGTCCCCTGCAGATAATACATAACTAACAGGATTATCCAATCAGTCTGAATTAAGACCCAAATGTGACAATAAATCCGCACACAATGTTATAATTACTACTGTCATATCTATTATCCACATTAACACTTTCCCATTTTCTTCATTAGATAAGCTATTGGTCAGTTTATCTTGCAAGATATGCAAATATTTTACCCCCGTAAATCAACCTTGGAACGATTAATCCTGCTATGCCATGCACAAGCGCTCTTAAATATAAGAGTACAAAACCACAAGTAATTTAAGGGTCAAGTCTAGGCCCAGAAACTAACTTCTACTTCTTCCTCATTAGCCAACAGTTTTAAATAAATGGAGCACAAAACCTATCAAGAGGTTTATTAGGGGCCATGCAACCCTTAATTTTGATACAAGTATGCTCACAGGTTTAGCCCTAGTTGTATAGATTTCCTTCCAGATTGGCTGAGTTGGTAATGAATAGGCTTTGTCTAAAACTACCCCATCACAACGCCATGGACCAAATACGTCAGTGGTTTGCAATTTTTGATCTCATTTTTTTCATTACTACGTTCTAATGCGCGGCATCATTGGCACTCTTGTTTGACTGACTGCACGTCCCCTGACGGGGGAGAGTAGGTCAGCTATGTAGGTCAGTTTTTTAGGTGCAACTAAGCCCACCTATTCAGAAGTCAGATATCACTGCGACACAGGCAAAATTATTAGGTTTAGTCTATGTGCAAACCAGATCTGTTCATCCTCATCAAACCCGTCTAATCTCCCACTTTATTCCCAATACAAGCATGATCATACTGTATACACAGCACCTGTCCAATTAGTGGTACGGTACAACCTGGTTCTTTTAAAGGTGGCAACAGACATTTCAACAGGTGTCCCTAAAAATCTGTAGAACTTCCTGTTAATCAATATCTTGATCAAACTGGCATCACCAAAACTGATCTAGAAAAAGGGGGAGGTCCCTTATTATAATACGAAAATAGCACAAAACAAGATCCCATGTTAGTGATACATCCCCATCAATGGTCATACGCTGAGTATGACCTCCCCGGGAGCAAATTCCACGGCTACTGCACTTTAAAATATCTGGCCTGCAATTTACCATAGTCATGGCAGACATAAGTTGTACTATTTATCACCATTACAAACAACTATGCCCACATGTGAAAACACAAATTAACACACAACCCTCTGGATGTTTCCAGAACTATTTTAAGAGGCAGGGAAAAGTGTTTTGAGTCGTCATAAATTTTTTCTCTCAATCCTAACAAGTGGGCTTCAACATCACTATAGTCGGGTCCCCCAATATTTTAGCAGAAGAATTATGCCAACCCACTGAAAAAGCCTTAAAGGTCCCAGTCCCAAGAAATGTAGGATGATAACCTACTACAAATCTTTATGGGGCATTGCATTTTTTCCATAAAAAGGGCCACAAAAAGAATACCCTACCATTGACACCTCATTATTGAAACTATTGATTTTAGGTCAGTGCCATGATAGATTCACACCAGTAGGTGCACCTGGAATTTTCTATTAATTACTCTCTGAAAAATCATAGTTTCACTATGATTCATCACCCAACCCAATTCTTGGATTGCTTCGTTCCTTTCCCCCCTCGTCCCCTCCCTCCTTGTAGACCTTGACACACACCATCAATTTTATTTGCATTTCCTGGGACCTTAAAGCTATAAAAGATTGCATCCAAGATGCTCCACAATGTTTCCAATGACCTTGACTTGGACATTGCCCATATACTATTTTTTGTTTGCTAGGAAGATTGGAGAGGAAAAAAATTTGAATTTCCTTTTGCACTCCCGTTTGTGCATATTAATGAAATCAATTAAAAAAAAAAAAAAAAAAAAAAACTTAGTACACTTTTATAGAACCCTCCTGATCTTTTGTTTTTCATCAATTCATCGCCTAACTTGGAATAACTTCACTCAGTGAGGTCTCATCTCTGCTCTATCATTTAATCTTCCACCACTTACCTACCCTCAACAGCCTAACACTCTCATTAGTGTATTACTCAAC
Organism: Ophioderma brevispina; assembly: GCA_023653785.1. Classification (NCBI taxonomy): domain Eukaryota; kingdom Metazoa; phylum Echinodermata; class Ophiuroidea; order Amphilepidida; family Ophiodermatidae; genus Ophioderma; species Ophioderma brevispina. The sequence goes on along the minus strand of JAMKCH010028912.1, from coordinate 25,394 downwards.
AGTACTCTTGAATCTTGAACCTCATCCCTTTAACTGTGACAAGCTTTAAATCTGGGTAGCACAAAAAGCTTTCCCCTTCCTTCCTCCTGATATCTAATTTTTGGAAACTAGTGCTGGCATTAGTTAGTCATGATTAGCTTTTGAAGCCCTCACTAGATTACGGAGTCTTTTTCCAAGAAAAATTCAAACGCTAGATCACGATTCAAATCACTACACATTGTACGGAATATTATACCGTTCAGATAGTGGACAAGAATTTGTTTAATAAGATTTTCTGGAAAATCTATACTATACCGATCATCCATGAGATATCTTTTGATCCACCTCTAAAATCAAGGAAGTTCCATGACATTAAGAAGATTTGACTTATCGATGCATTTCACTTTTTTTCTGCTAAGATGGGTATGTTTTGTGTAAACTTCATAAGCAACTTCATTGACTGATTGTGGAGCCACTCATCAAGCAACAACCAATCATATTCTTAATCTAATAATACCTTATTTCTTTGTTAACAACATTCCACCCACTTCGCACATCTCCACTGTTACTCTGGAAAGTATTTTCAAACCTGCATGCTCCTTTGACTAACCAGGGAGCTATTCTCAAAACGCATACTTTGAAATTCCGGACTGACGCACTGTCACTGAGAGCATACGATCACTCACTCACATCCTCTCAGGATCAAACTTACTTTCAGTTTTTCCTCCTTCAATTTTGACAGGTCCAATCCCCTAACACACGCCATCTACACTCAAAGCACACATTATATGCCATAAGATCAAGCATGTGTCTAGACAAAAGATGTATGTCTGACTGCTGGGAATAAAGACCCATACTTTTCCCAAAGTTCCTATCTCCCTCCCCACCCATTTGACCTGACGTGCTGCAAGGTGTAAATCGTAATCTGTTTTTGCAGACATCTATTTAGAGATGTCGTGATTTCTCCTCACTTGCACTCTGACTTAATTCTTATAGACAACTCTTGTAATATTCGATATCACCAAAAGCAAGACGTTTGACCCTTTCACCCCTGTTCAAAGTGGGCATCCAAGTGGTTTGTGCGCATGAAAATATTATTCAAGATCACACTGGGCTCTAGTTTTTTTGTTAAACAATTTTATTAAATCCATTTTTGTCTCCACTAAACGGGGGTGGCCGGAATTCAACCTCACACTCAGCAATTACTTGCTGTGTGCAGGATTTCGTGATTTATTGAGCTAGTATGGATTGCAAAGTGTTAGCCTTGAGTATATTTGCTCAAGGTGCAACAAGACGATTTTGGGGCAACCCATCTTTGTGTTATATGTAGTGATTTCATATAGATAAGACCACAATAGATTTCATACCTTTCTTTAGCTACAGAATCCCTGGCACTGTGAAACAAATGCCAATTTTTGTTTGCTTTTTTAAATTAAATATATACATTTGCTCCTATAATAATTCTAGACTTTCAGAATTGTTGTTCCAAAGAAATATATTCAGCTTAATACTTTCACATGCATGGGGACATTTGAAAAGAAGCTTTGTTTATAGCAAAATTTCACATTTTAGGGACACCTGTATGTGAAATCATGTCCTTCTGTCCTGCACCTTAAAACCTCCCTTGCACGGCACAGCTTTAATATGGAGTTAATTCAACAGAGAGAATACTTAAATTGAACATGACACACCCAAAGTGACCCACCCAAAGACTTACCAATTCACTGTTCCGATCCAACTGTGATCTCAGTTTTCTCAATCATATCAAGTATTTTTGGAGACGCATGTAGCTCATTTGACAAGACGTCAAGCCAGTGTAAAAACGCTCCATCTTTCTTCATCATGACATTGTCTGTATCAGCATGACTAGACTAGCTTAACTGGGTGGAAGACAGCTTGCGGGCAAACTAGGTCACACCCTTTGCATGCACAATCGGTAAACTTTAAAATCATATATGATATATAACCAAGACCTTCCCATAAAATAGCTCCTAGCCTGTTTACAAACCACTAACGTTTGTAAAAATAAGTCAGTCAAACTAATGTCTTGTCATGGATACTACTTGTAAACTAGCCCAGGAATGTTAGTGAAAGCTTTACTTGTGTTTTGCATAACTCTGTCCTTCAAATAAACCCCTTGTCGTCTAGACGTCTTGAAACCCTGGAGGAAAGATGACTGACATATTATGATAGCTCCACCAGCATCCAGAGACATCTATTTACTTTATTTAGACACCAGGACCCACCATATATTCTATGATTGAAAATTTGACCACATTTCAGACAACATTCAGGCATATTTTCTGTGAACTATATTCAACCCAAGCAACTGTCCCATTTCAAGCTGTTTATTGGTGCTTATTTAACCTAGTTCATTATCAGTGGTAACATCTATTTAGGTTAAATCATGCAATCTACAACATCTCTTGAAAACCCAAGACATTTATCAACTATATTTTATATAGTATTTAGTAATCCAAACATCAGCTGAAATGATGGCAACAAAACGGTTCAATTTTAGAACATGCACTAATCTTCAGTACCAAACTTTACACTGAAGACCCCTTTTATGTGTTACTTTCATGTACCGGCTGTTAACAGAATATATATAGTTGACTTCAACTGGAAGACGGTGGGGGGGGGGGTTCTGTCTTACTGTTGACTTCCAGCTGAACTTTCTCAACAGCTATTCCAGCCCAACAGCTCTTCCAGCTCAACTTTCTCAACAGGTCTTCTAGGGTGCATCCTCTAAATTAGTCTTAACTTGTAACATATTCATTGTAACATTTTTTGTTATAGACATGTAATGAAGTCTGATATATGCTACGGCTGAGTTACACTAGCTTTCCCTTATAGAGTCTGATAAAGTATGTGGATCCTGGATCCTATGGAAATTCTTCGACAAATAGAATTATGTTGATATTTATTTCATGCCTCGGAAATTATCTTTTTCCCTCCTGCATGTATTTGTTTCAGCAAAGTTGTTAGCATAAACTCTTTAAATGCACTTTACACAGCTAGACATCAGATGCTCAATTTGTTATTTACACAAATTTCACAAATACCCCAAATGTGCAATTTGTGGTGATAAAACATGTATACATGAGGTAGGACCAATCCAGGTTCTCCTTTCTTTACACTTCTGTGGAGTTATGTTTTTAATACAGGACTTAACCAAATTCTATTGTACCAATTCTCAGTATTTTTAATTCTCCAATTTGTAAGAGTATACATGCAGAAAGTATGTTGTGACAAGGTGAATGCAATAATGAAAACCACTTCTCCCTGCTGCCATATTCTCAAGTCCCAAGACCAAGTTCAATGACTTACACAATACTTCAACACTTATCAGCTCACCCTGTGCACTCTGGGTATCATAACTCATACCCGAGGTCAATTTCTTACTACACAAGTCTGTATAGGTCACTGAATTGTGTCCTGGCCATTGAGGCCATGCCAATGTTTCTACACTCACCTGTGTTGACCATATGTGTACACATTTATCGAAGGAGCCGCTGGCCAGATATTTGCCGTCTGGACTAAAGGCTACACTGTACACGGGCTCTTGATGCCTGGTGAGTGTGTGGATACAAAGCCCCCTATCTACATCCCACAACCTCACCGTTGAGTCAAATGATGCACTGCAATGATAAGAGATCCAATGTTATCCTTTAAAGTTAAGTTTGTATGGCACATACTTGGGATCATGCATGAAAAAGGTGATCACTAAAATATTTTCATTGCCTTCATCTCCATGGTCGCAAATTCTGAACAGCGTTTCAAGACCTACTAACAGATTTAAGTGGCATTTACTTTTCCTTGAAAAAGATAAAGGTAAAATCTCAAAGGTGGGTGACCTGATCAACAACTATCTTATGGGCCAATTAACTACACATTTTTTGCTTCTACTCTCTCAATGGCTCGACTGATTTTGGGGCTAAAGGAGGTTTGGTTTGGATGTTATGAGTGAAAACGTGCCCCATTTTGGTCAACTAGTATTAATTTTATGCAATTCTCTATGTAATTACAAAATTTTTAGCACTCGCATCAAAACAGGTTGAAATATTGGCACATAACTTTACAGATGGGATCTGGGGGGCATCCTGTCACAAGAACAGGCAGCATATCAGGCTCTCAACAACATTGTCAAACCAATTTCCAGCTAAGTCTTAAGGACACATATTATAGCCAAATTTCCCCAAAACTGTTGATGGGACAATGCGGTGGCATTCATCACTGCATACATCCAATGCAGTCACTGACTGCTCACTGCATGTATCCGGTTTAGCCATTGGCTTCATACATCTAATGTAGTCTAATGCTCGATGCAAACATCTATTGTAGTCACTGACTGCTCAATGCATGCATTTAGTGTAGTCATTGACTGCTCACTGAATGCATCTAGGGTAGTCACTGCTCAATGCATGCATTCTAGTGTAGTCACTGACTGCTCGCTGTATGCATCTAGTGCAGTCAATGACTGTTCACTGTATGCATCTAGTGCAGTCATTGACTGCTCACGTATACACCTAGTGTAGTCACTGACTGCTCACTGCATACACCTAGTGTAGTCACTGACTGCTCACTGCATGCATTTAGTGTAGTCACTGCTCAATGTATGCATCTAGTGTAGTCACTGACTGCTCACTCTATGCATCTAGTGTAGTCACTGACTGCTCACTGTATGCATCTTGGGTAGTCATTAACTGCTCAATATATGCATCTATACTATGATTACCACCAAATAGGCGGGCCTCATAACAGTGCGAACTAATATGGAATAAGTGTAGGTGCAAGACAACGCAAGAGTCGCAGCGTATATTTATTATGCGTGGCGCGCGCGATTCTGTGCAAACGCTTGAATTTATTTGGTTTACTTTACGCGCGGAACGATAACAACCAAATAATTCCTGCCTATTTGGTGGTAATCAAAGTATAGTGTAGTCACTGACTGCTCACTGCAAGCATCTAGTGCTGTCACTGACTGCTCACTGTATGCATCTATACTCCATAAACCAAAGTAATCAATAAACTCCCACACAAGTCTCACAAGGAATGCCTGGTATGTCTTATTATACGACCAGTATTTTATGTATCTGTGTAAGAGATTTGTTTTGTTTGTACATCATGCACTGTGTCTTAAATCGCGCGCGATTTCATGGATTTAGACTGTGCCTAAGCGCGTTTTGTAGTAAGGCGCGATAATGCTACGCAGCGCATTGATTAATTTACTTTGTACTTCTAGGTTTACAGAGTATAGTGCTGTCATTGACTGCTCAATGCATGCATCCAGTGTAGTCATTGACTGCTCAATGTATGCATCAAATGTAGTCATTGACTGCTCAATGCATGCATCCAGTGTAGTCATTGACTGCTCAATGTATGCATCAAATGTAGTCATTGACTGCTCAATGCATGCATCCAGTGTAGTCATTGACTGCTCAATGCATGCATCTAGTCACTGACCACAGCAGCCAACAACATCCCGCTGTGCATGGATTACACCAGCATCAGTTCACGCACTACTGCCATTTGAAAACACAGAAATTTAGTTTGAATTTCCCAAGAAAAATCGAAGACCGTGTAGGAATTTTTTTGTCAAAAATGGTTCCTTTTGTACCACCTGAAACCGTTATACAGAAAAACTTCTAACCGGTCACATATTTTTGTTTTAAATCCTTATTATTAAACCCGGATATCAAATTTTCACAGACGCCTACTAAAGTCTGTTGAAGAGACTCTATTTGAACAATGGCAGTCATAACAATAACCCAGCGGGATGTTGTCGGCTGCTGTGGTCACTGACAGTTCATTGCATGAATCAGATGTAGGCACTGACAGCCGACTATGGGCATCTGGTGATAATGCTACTTAAAACTGTTCAAGGAACATTGTGCATAACGTATCCTTAAGATAAACAAAACCAAGAGAGCAAATTTCTGCTTAACATTTGTGATTAGCCACAAGAAAACAGGTGATTGGGCTAAATAGCTTGGCCAACCAGACAGTGCCATTACTTGAAATTTTCCATGCAACACTTGGCCATAAAAATTAATATGGCTACAATATTTGATCCGTTGGAATGATAGTGATGACCCAAAAATCTTTCTTTACTTTAGCAGACATAACACCCCTCAGGATAGATCAGACACGCTCACGACTTCATGACACCCGGGACATGGTCCTCATTTTCCCTTCCATAAACGCTCAGGGTTCAGACACTATTTGACTTAAATCCAATTTCCTTTGCTTTAAATCAAAAGACAACAAAGTGATTTTCTATAGCTGTGAGCTGTTTTGATTTGTCATGCTTGCGCCATAATCCCAAACCGAGTTTTGTTTCTAAAACCCAACTTTACGCATTGATCAAATTTGGGAAAGTACTACCGAGTCTTGCCGGGTTCACCATTTCCGTTGCATTTTTAAATGACATGTGCAATGAAGTGTCTTCCAATCTACTTGCCTCATGCTTGCAGCAACTCAGTAAGTCCCGAATATATGGGTATTCAGGCATTACCTACTATCAACACACCTATTGGCTGGATGGCAGTAAAACACAATTTCAAAAATCTTATATTTTCTCTGTCTGTTCATGATGGTACAAGCATTATACTTTATGAAACTCTGTTGAGATACATGAGGGCTTCATATCAACGAAGCCGAGTCCACTTCCCCTCCTAAATCTCCAGTCTCTTTACGACCCGCTAAATTTTAAATCCAGATCCTCTATCTTAAAATTATTTTATGAGGCCCCCCCATTTTGCAGCTTCTGCTAACACTGAGACTTGGTGCCAAGTGAGGTAAGGCACAATACCGATGTTACCAACCGTCCAATTTTGCCTGTATCCAACTGACAAAATTACGTGTGGTTCATTTTATATTCCTAAACCACTACAAACACTAACAAGTATATAAAGAGGTGAATTGGACTCATCCTTCAGTACATGATTCCTGGGTTTCTATTTTCTTCTCCAGAGTCCATTGTACTAACATGTAGTTCCTGCCATGCTATGGTGTGTTGCATTACACTTTTAACAAAAGAAAGATGAATCCCTTCAACTAGTTCCCCATTTTTGCAACAGATGGCCACTGCTGCACTGTAGGAAAATTTTGGAGCAATTAACTACAGAGAACAAAACCCTCAATATGCATATTCATAATTACTCAAGAGAATCCATGATCTTGGATCTGTAACAACTCTGTTTTTGCAGTGTCCTGCTTACCATACCTTGCTAACATTAATGATGTTTTGGATTACTTGACTTCCAATTTCATTGTGTAGATCTCTTTACTATGTGCTTTAGTCGATGATCGCATGACAATCCTGCTTTCTTGACCAGATCTCAAACAACAAAAAACGAATACAGGGCTAAATTTAAAACTAGTTGAAGTGGCACATATGACAAATATGAGTTGTTTGTTTGGATAGGCACCAATACTTTTTCCAGAACAATGTTAGTAACTGGCCAGCTTTGATGTTAAAGGGATTCTGCAGAGTGAAACTGCTTTAGATCCTAAAATACACATCCATGCCATCAATTTCAATGACCAAGTCTTGAGCAATTTTTATGTTAAACCATTAACCCCGAATCTATAAAAGTCCAAAAACATCTATTGTAGTGAAGTTCAGTATGCTGATATCGGGCATTATTACCTATTTTTTAACCAGGTTGGGCTTTTGTGTCCATTTTCTGAAGTGACACATGCCACGTAAGCTTTTGACTTGCATACCACTAGATAGAAAGACAATTTACTTATGCCAGGTGGACGTTTAGCATGAGATGTAGATGGTCATCATACCAAGCTGGCAACCAAGTAGATCTTTTAGTTTGTTGCCTAGCCCATTGCACAAACCCAACAACATCTTCAAATTGTTTTCAACTATTTAGAAAACGATGAGTTTGTGTATTTTTATTATCTAGTTGCTTAAGGGGGGTATGGGTTCTGAGCATGATCTAAAATCTCATTTAAGAAAATGAGATAATGCAATGGTTCCATTGTGTAAGATGTATCTTACAAATGCTTTTATCTATCGCATCGGACTTCTGTTCTCCACGAGATATTGCTGCTCAAAGTAAAGCAGTGTACGCGAAATTTGTTGAAAAATGACACTACCTTAGCTCCTATAATTTTATCATGTGAAAATATTTCAAGGGTTATATTTAAGATATTTAAAGAAATACATTATTTATTGAAACTAAATAAACGCACTTATTTTGGCCAATTCGAGTAAATACATACTCTTATGATCTTTTCCATAATTAACCGTAATTAATAGTCCACTGGTAAGTACTTTTTAGTATTTTATTGTTTCCCTCACCCTGTGATATTTAAGAAAATTATTTAAAAATTAATTACAAGACAGGGATGCACCTATTTCAATTATTCTTTTTTAATAATATTGATATTCAGTTAAGTGAAATTAAAAAATATTGCCTATTTCACATCAAACGCCTCAGTTGCCTAATGTTTTCCGGGTCTAGAACTTGTTCCGTTAAAAATAACGCCAACACATCCAAAACGAAAACGAACGGAACTAGAGAACGGTTCATGCTATTAAATGACAGTAGGCATCACATATAGCAAAATTCGGGCTAGTGGACCTAGGCCTGTTGTTCAAAATTGTGTTCCAAATTCCAATTCGCCAGGAAATTATGCAATTGGGTATGATTGCCGGTTGCAATGGCAACGTATTAAAAATCCAGCTTCATGGTCCTGTGTATTTGACCCCCCCCCATGTCCCCCATGATTTTTGTCCTTTTGATTTATTTTAGTTACATCCTTTCTATGTTTAGCCATCAGAGGCCTTACGTGGTAACCATGGCCAACCAGAACAAAAATTTACATGGATTTTAAAACTTTGTGACAAAGATCCGGCTACAATATTGTATAACATGTATATACCACTATTGGACAAATTAAGAAATCATTTCAAAGTTCAACTGCTTTCCGACCCCATACAGTCCGGTCGCATAGGGTGCTCGATAATGAGTCATTCGCCCGATTCTGTTTCAAATCCCTTCATTGCGAGAGTTTAGTCCAATCTGTTACATGACCGAACAACTTTACGCTCGAGACTCAAACATGGTAATTGAAGTAATTATAATTATTATGATTGGGTTGAATATTTAATTTGATTTTGAATGATCAGCTACACCTCATCGTATTTTCCAGAAAAATGACATCCGATATTTTATTCTTGAACCAAAAATGACAATTTTAAAATGTACCCTTTTAAAGGAAGTCAGAACATGCCCCCCCTTTCCATCTACCCCGTGTTTGTTTTACTTAACATGTGAATTATTTTGCAACTTGTATGTTGACATCAAACTGCAAGCTTTCTGTTGGCGCTACCTTCATTAGGGTAAATACATTCATTCACATCCAAAATTGTTTACCCAAACTCTATAAAACATTCGAAAATTTTCGATTACACTACGGCTCTTCATATACATTTGCAAAGTGTTCAATAGGATTCGCCTGCGGTCAGTGCACACAAATGCGCGCGTGTTTGAAACAGGTGAAGCCTTTGCATGCTTGATTAGACTTGGTTCACCTGGGCTGCTTTGTGTTAGTCAATAGAAAAGTAGTAACACAAGCACAGCCTAGTATGACATGCAATTTTAATTTTCACGAGACTATTTGCTACCCCATCCTTGTTTTAATAAACATATCAGCAAAATTAATGAATTGTGTTGAGATGAAGGATGTGCTCACGGCGGGAAAAAAACGCAAGAAGGGAAGTCTTGGCCGGGAATCCTGCCGACTCGCGGGAGGAATTTTAGGTACGCCAAGAAAAGAAGAGAAAAAAATAAGGAAATAATCAACGAAAAATTGTGATTCTAATACAAGGGAAAACTAGTAAAAAATCAGGGGAAAACAAGAGTAAAATAAACATTAATTGAATAATAAAATATGTAAAATTTTGGGCAAGTTTTTTAATAAAGTGTTTAATTCTTGATAAAATCTGAGACCAATATAGCTAGTATCGGGATAAAGCACCACAAAATCTAGTGCAAGAAAGCGACCCTCATCACTGTAGAAAATGTCTATCAATGTCATCACGCACGTTTGTTGTATCAACTTATATCGCTCCAGTATCAACCGGGCGATCTGTGTATTTATTTAGAAAAGGTTCGTTGAAAATAATTTAATGCAAAAAAGAATTTAACAAATAGTTGTTCTTTGGAAGATTTACATACTATTTGATTGAATCTGTAAATTTTATATTAAAAATTAATAAAGGATAAAATAATAAACTTATTCCCCACGTGGCTGAATCTAGCAAAATTGACATCAACTGAATAGCAAAATGTGAGTGATGGTGCTGTCTTACACACAGCTAGTCTTCCATCACTCTCGTGGTGAAAATAACATGGGACGGTTGAAAACAAATATTTCAAGGTCAAATCAGCAAACCGTCAGAACTTGTATTATTGTGTAAGTATTCTTAGCTTCTCCCGTGTTGGATTTTGATTGGGTTATGGGTCAATAAGGGTTCGATTTGGGCACAATCTATAACGATTCGAGCTTACCATATCGCTTATCTTAAAAAGTGTTTTAAAAAATGCGCACCAATAGCTTCAATTGCAACACGCGATTTTCAAAAAGCTTCAGCTTCTGAGGGGGGAGATCCCCCTCAACCACCCCCCTGTTGCCGCGAACACTCCGCGATGGCTGCAAACCAGCCGTATAAGTCGCGGGAAATCATGACTTCCTTGCCGCGGAAAATATTTTTCCAGCCGTTTTGATGCGATTTATGTACCGGTCAATAGTAATATATAATGTGTAGTAAGCAGGGTTTGGCACAGTTAAATATTTATAAACAATTAAAGATAATATTTTACATGTGTTGTTAAACGTGGTATTAAAAACTTCTGAATAGGGGTCTGAGGCTGTTAAAGTAACAACAAAAATCTTAAATGTAATACAAATTCAATACCTGGAATGAATTTGGGGGTTTAAGAAGGACCTAGTTGTTCGTAATTTTTGATTTTTAAAATGTTGTTCAAAACGTATGAATAAACGGGGCTTCCAAATACTGCTATGCTTGGAAGCACCACTGACCAGCATCATGCATAATTTCAAACACAGAGACCGATTTTCTTGCATAGCGGGGACTGACTGCATACCCCTCCCTTAATATGAGTCTAAATATAACACTGCTTATACTAAACATTCCACTTTTGAGGACTATTGTTACACCTGCTACAACACATTTCAAAATAGAGGTGAGTCTGTGTACATCGATCCTTGGCCATCTTGCGGGCCAGTGTTAACTCATCTGGCCCATCCAACTGATACAAGACGGAGTGGTTCCCCTGTTACACCTTCTGACATTCCACACATACCAGCCTACATACAAGTGAGTGTATTGTTCATAATTGGAATGTTTTGGTTAGATTTACTGACAACGAGGCAAATATGACGCGATTCCCTCTGCACTTATTTTGAACATGATGCAAGATGGGCTGTTCATTACAGGGTGCATTACTCATGCATGGATTGCTATCTGGACTCATAAAATGGCAGTGATGACATCCAATTTGCTATCACGGCTTGCTAGGTATAAAGAAACAACAAAAAGAGCAGAATTTTCACATGTGTTTTACTGAAAGACTTCTGTCTTCTGCTGTGATGCTTGCCTAGTTTATACCCATATTTTTAGACCTCAATTCCTAAGGAAAAGGCTCAAGGTTAACCATACCCAAGTACAAAGATTTCACTCAAAGAACGAATATTTTAGAAGGGGTGGGCCTTATTAGCGAATCTAGCAGAATCCTATGATGAGCAAAACTCAAAGAAAGAATCCTAGACAACTCAACAATTTGACACCTAATCTGCAGCAGAATCGTATGTACTTGTTTTCGGAAAATTATTTACATAAATGCTTGCTGCATACTTGTCCCCTAATTCTTCCTCTTCAATCTGAAGAAAAGTTACTTATCACTCCCAAAGTCCTAAAAAAGAACTGTGAATATTCAAGATCTGCTAAAATAAACTCCGGCTAATGGGGTTAATTGCTGCAACGGGACCCCATGCAATATGGCCAGGAGCCATGCCATCACACTTGGAAGTGTCCATATTATACTAGGCTGTGCATCTCCTTGTAAGTTCAGAAAAGGTCACTATACCTATTTATTCTCTGTAATTTTGTTTTCCTTATTCAATTTCAAATTGAGATCAATAGGAATGCTATCATTGTGTTGACGCTTGCCAACTCAGTGCATGTATGGAATTCTTATTAAATTTTTTACATTGATGAGCACTTCAAACAATGTAACTTAAGTCATGATTCACTTTGCATTACATGTAATATACGCTCAAATTAAAGAAAGGGTTAGCATAGGTGTTAAGATTAAGGTTAAACTAGAGATTGGACTAAGCATCAAACCTAAGTTTGGGATTTAAGTTGGAGCCTATGATTCTGTAATTTTTCTACTATATTAGTATAACTATAAATTATGAGCATAACCAAGTGATTCAAAAAACTGTCGGTCGCCAGGCATAATTTTACAAGAAATAAAGAACAACATTAAACAGCATTTAAAGGAGTAGATGGATTTCTAGTTTTTACGTTGTCACTTTTATCTCAGAAACTTGTATAACAGAAATCTCATACTGATTTCAGTAGATGTTTGATAATGAGTATAAGATTGCATTAGAAAACCAATCACCTTGTTTACAACTTGATCTCCCGTTGATAAAGGGGGGGGGAACCTTTGACCTTGGTATGGACAGTTTGAGACCTCACATAGTTCTAAGCTTTTAATTTAACATATATTTTACGCCTTCCTATCTTTCAAATAAAGAAAATAGAAGAAATAAAAAAAATAAAAAAAATATTTTTAAAATGAATTTCCAAGTTATAAGCTTTAATTTTTAACATAGGATTTACACCTTCCTGTCACTTAAAAAAAATAAACAAAGCCCAATTGGGCGCAGAAGGTGTTAAAACTGAATCCCCAAGGTTATAAGCTTTAATTTACATAGTTCCAACACCTTCCTGTCATTTCAAATAACGAAAATAGAACAAAACCCAATTGGGGCCAAAGGTGTTAAAACTGAATCCCCAAGTATAAGCTGTCAATTTAACATAGGTACACCCCTTCCTGTCATTTCAATAAGAAAATAGAAAAAACGCCCACGTTGGCGCAAAATGTGTTAAAACGATCCCCAAGTTTAAGCTTTAATTTAACATAGGTCCACCTTTCTATCATTTTAATAAAAAAATAGAAAAATCTACGCCAATTGGGCGTAAAAAATGTGTTAAAGTTAATCCCCAATTTATAACTTAATTTACATATTTTAAAAAAAATAGATATGACGTAATAAAGAAAATAAAAAACGCCCAAGTTGGGCGCAAAAGGTGTTAAAACCGAATCCCCCAGTTTATCAGCCTTTAATTTAACAAGGTTACACCTTTCTGTCATTTCAAATAAATAAAAAGAAAAAAAAGCCAATTGGGCGCAAAATGTGTTAAAACTGAATCCTTAAGTTATAAGCTTTAATTTTAACCAGGTTACACCTTCCTATCATTTCAATAAAGAAAATAAAAAACGCCCATTGGCGCAAAATTGTTAAAAATGAAATTTTTTACTTTTGCATTTTTATTTAACAGAGGTTACCCTGTCTATCAGTTCAAATAAAGAAAATAAAACGCCCATTGGGCGCAAAGTGTGGTAAAACTTAAATCCCCGAGTAGAACTTTCAGTGAACATAGGGTACACCGTCCTATCAGTTCAAATAAAGAAAAGAGAAAAAAAACGCCAATTGGCGCCAAATGTGGGAAAACTGAATCCCAAGATATAAGCTTTATGAACTAGGGTGACACCGTCCGAACACCCCCTCATTGCAATAAATAGACAAAACTCCCAATTGGGCGCAAAATGTGTTAAAACTGAATCCCCAAGTTATAAGCTTTAATTTAACCTAGGTTACACTCCTGTCTTTTCAAATAAAGAAAATAGAAAAAACGCCCATTGGGCGCAAATGTGGTTAAACTGAATCCCCAAGTGATAAACTTTAATTTCCAAGGTGACACCTTTCTATCAGTTTCAATCAAGAAAATAGAAAAAACGCCCATTGGGCGGGCAAAATGTGGTAAAAGTGAAGCCCCAAGTTATAAGCTTTAATTAATTTAACATAGGTTTTCACCTTCTGTCATTTCAAATAAAGAAAAGAAAAAACGCCCATTGGGCCAAAATGTTTAAAACCTGAATCCCCAAGTTATAAGCTTTAATTAATTTAACATAGGTTACACCTTCCTATCATTTCAAATAAAGAGAAAATAGCAAAAAACACGCCCATTGGGCGCAACTGTGTTAAAACTGAATCCCCAATTTATAAGCTTTAATTTAACATAGTTTCCACCTTCTTATCTTTCACATAAGAAAATAGAAAATGCCCAATTGGGCGCAAATGGTGTTTAAAATCAATCCCCAAGGTTAAAGCTTTAATTTCAACATAGGTTAATCCTTCCTATCATTTCAAATAAGCTAAATAGAAAAAACGCCCTTGGGGGCAAATGTGTTAAAACTGAATCTCAATTTTAAGCTTTAATTAATGTAGGTGACACCTTCCTGTCTTTTCAAATAAGATTTACCTAAAACTTCGTCTTAGCCTAAATAATATCAACACAATATATGGTAAAAGCTTCAATCCTTACGTAGTAAACTCTACGTGGCCTGATCATTTTCCTTACTTACAACTCTCCTATTTGTTAACTCACCCTTTACTATCCCTGCAACGTTTTAACCAAACTCCATCAAAAAGCAATTCTTCACAGAGATCTAAAATCAAAGAATTGCTTTTTAAGGCCATTTCAAACATGCATTATGTTTTTCTTTGTCTGAAATTGCATCGCATTACACACCCCACACTACACTCGCCAAAATTAATAGTATTACGTAGATCATTTTCATAAAAGAAACCATTTTGAAATGACCTTCATCTATAGAATAGAACTCCTTCGCAATTTTTTTGAGACAGTGGTTTCTATAGTCAGGGTCGCTAGGCGACCGGACAAAATTACAAGTGTAAGGTTCAAGTTCCTACTTCTAAGTGCTTCTGTTTTCCTCCTGCACAAAATGAAGATTTCTTTGATATATTACATCTAAATGAACTTGTTTCATAAGTCTCTGGTAACTGTGACCTCTGACAATCACCCCTAATACCTTTGTTCTGTCATCAAGTTTGGGGGTGATGTCATGACGCAACTTTGGCATTTGCTCTGGCGTTTGCATTGCGCCGTCTTTTGGCTTCGTGCGTAAATGCTGCGATTCCAAGGTCGACGCGTGCGTTTTTAGGATGCAAATCTAACGTGTCCGCAGTGACTGTCACCCCACTTGAGATCGAACAGAGTATAGTGCCCACCTGGTCAAGCATTGTTTGGATAGGTTCCATGTCGTTTCAAACAACAAGAACAGGTTCAAGTTCAGATGAGGATATACAGGTTCAGTTTTCAGTTTATTTTTAATGTCTTAACCATGGATTGTGTCCTACTTGAAGAACACACTTCAACTAGTACATGACTCGCTATGTACTTAAAATGTTAAAGCCTTGTTGAGCATTGGCAAACATCTGACTCAACTAATTCCTACAAGATGAAACCTTTCATCATGTTAAATTGCTGATACCATTTAAAGTATTGCTGAATAATCTGGCATTTAAATTCTAACCTTCCTTATCATGCCAACAACAACCGAGGCCGCCTTTAACTTCTTGCTTAATCAGAACAAGGAACTTTGTTGCAGTGAAAGGACTACTAAATGTCAGTTAAAAACATGGAACATTTTACAGAAAAAATACTATATGTGGCAAGGCCAATACTGGGCAAGAAAACAATAGTAAGACTGTGATTGGCGGCCATGTAATTAAATGCCTAATTGGCACTCAAGTTTGTGCTGCATTTTTACAAGATAGGCTAAAATATTTCAATGACATGTTTCTATGTCTTATTCTCACTATCTTGCAGTGTTGGCTTTGAAGTGTTACGTGTATTTCAAGAAAAAAGACACAGAAAGATCAGTACTTATTCAATTTCTTAATACTTTATGAAGTTGTTATAAATTTGCTTACAGATATTTGAATACCACTTTAACATGTCTTTCACTTCTTTTTCCTGTTATTTTTTGCAATGGTTGATCAAGTATAAGTGCATAGTGCCGCGCAAAATTTCTAGCAAATTACAGCATTTAATAAGGCACATAAATAGCGCTGATTTGGTGTTTTTTTTATTTGAAACCTAAGTACCTTGAAAGCCAAAACTGCATGATAGTGAAGGATACCATCCTACATGTCTTACAAACATGCCATTTGAAGTATTCTCATGTTCATTATAAAAACACAGCAAAATTGCAAGAGTTGCTCTCAGATTTTAATCTTAACCAAGACCCACTTTCTTGACTCTAGTATTGTGGCCTGCACAAATAACATCATTGCAGCAAAGTTGGCAAAATTATTAATTTATTCTGGCTAATTTTGGTACATTCTTTTGCATAAACATTGACAATTCCAAATGTGAATCAAAATAGTTCTCTAACCATCAAATACTATAAATTACAGGATACATTGGGTGGGGTTCTAAATTTTCCCATGTACAACACCAAGACGGTCTAAAATAAATTTCAGGCGACTAATGAATAACAACTTGTAAGCAACCTCAATTTGCCCATGGCAACTGAGGAAGTAGGACCCTATCCAGACATAGAGTGTCATTCAGGGCAATGTCGGCATTTCCTTGATGAGTTCACGCCAAAAGTGCATTTCTGTCTCATCAAGCCCAAAGTGGGACTAGGATTTCTTTGTAAACTGAATCGCTATTCTACAGGGTGCCTTTAAAATAGATCCTCCTCTGAATGTAAGTGTCGTTTGCAAAAGGGGTTATAAAGTGAAGTGAAAGAAACCACCATTGACTAAATGGTTTTCTCTTTTTGTTCGAAGATCCTCATGTTATCATGCGATGAGAGAGTGTCACCCAAATTTTGCTTCTTTGTTTACAAATCTGCAAGCTCAGGAAATATTAAGAGTCAAACGTGGGTTCAGCTTTAAAACACCTGGCATATATGAAATTTGATTTTAACCAGGTGTGTGCTTTGGGTTACATATATGGGTCGTTAATTAAATTTATTAATCACCACACCCAATGGTCTAATGGTTAGAGTGACCATCTTTGAATTTTGTTGGATTGTGAACGAGTGCTTGTTTTGTTTTAACCCCGTAAGGTCTACCAGCCGATTTAATTGGTTACGTTACAAGTTGTCTTAATTGGTTGCTAAAGGAATTTCTTTTAAAGTCCAATTTTCCTCTTGCACATATTGGTAGCAAACATCTTTGCACACTGGGCATATTTATATCATACCCTTCTCAACCGCTGTATTATGTGTTTTATTCTGTTAACAGAATAAAATACATAATATAAAGGAGGTGCAAAGGGTATAATGTAATTATGCTATGCATTGTTTTCACGAGTTGTGAAACTTCCATCTACCGGCGGAAAAAAAAAAAAAAAAAAAAAGAGACGAACGCGTTAGTGCACATTAAAACACAATGTGACTCGATTTTAAATTTTTCCCTGTACTAACATTCCCCCCCTTGCAGGAGGGGGCATTAGTCCGAAAATTTGCACCCCATCATTTTGTGACAGTTTAGGTCCTATTGAAGCACAAACAGCAACAAAATCAATTTTAGCATGAAAATCCTACGGGAAAACACACCAACCCACACTATTAGAGTGACCATCTATGAATTTTATTGGATTGTGAACGAGTGCTTGTTTTGTTTTAACCCCGTAAGGTCTACCAGCCGATTTAATTGGTTACGTTACAAGTTGTCTTAATTGGTTGATAAAGGAATTTGAGCCTTTTTCTTTTAAAGTCCAATTTTCCTCTTGCACATATTGGTAGCAAACATCTTTGCACACTGGGCATATTTATATCATACCCTTCTCAACCGCTGTATTATGTGTTTTATTCTGTTAACAGAATAAAATACATAATATAAAGGAGGTGCAAAGGGTATAATGTAATTATGCTATGCATTGTTTTCACGAGTTGTGAAACTTCCATCTACCGGCGGAAATGAGCAGGGCAGCCCTCTGTGAAGCTGATAACTTGGAATCATTGCTGGATAATCAGTCCAAATTGAATGTACCAAGTTTTCTACTTTAGGCAGTAACATGCAAGTCCAAATGGCAAAAAGCTCATGTGATGATACAGCCCTAATAAAAAATTACATTCTTCATTCCTATCCTATATGGCAGACATGACATTACTAAATTGAAGCTATCTGGGGAAATTAGGTCATGAATGTCATGACTAGGACTAGGCTCCTTGAGTCACCTATAACAGTCACAGGTAAGTCACAGGTGTACTAATAAAAATAGCTCAGAGAAAAAAATGGCTCCAAATTACACTTTCAATTTTAAAGGCAGAAGAAGTTTACAGAAGTTCTAGTACAAATTTGAGATGTTGTCAACAAACTGTGCTCCTGGAGCACAATGTTTTCTCAGCTCATAGTTGCACCTATATTGTTGTTTGGTTATTCCATTAGTGATTGGTTTACTATTAAACGCACAATCTTCTTACGATTGTCTAGCCTCATTGGTGTCAGTGGTGGTCCCTTGTTATCAACAGGCTGCAGGATAAAGCCCTTAGAAAGCCTCTATTTATTCTTTGTAATATTTTTGTGAGATCAGAGAAAGATTAAAATGTTTAAAAAATCAACGCGCCATTTGGAAATTAGTAAAGTAGTCCTTCATCCAGGAGCAAATTTGTTTTCTGATATCTCAACTTTGGCAAAGGGCTTTCCATATCACAGGGAAAATAATCATTTTTTTTTTCAAAGAATGACTTCAAAGTAGTTCCAGCTAATGTGATTTCCAAGTACAACTTTCACATAAATTTCCCCCCAAAATGTATTTAAAAGTGAACTGGACCAGTCAACTAGCATGCAATCAATGGTTTCACCTTAACCAGTTAAGACAAACGTCTCATTAGCAACTTCATATCACACACACAATATAAAAACTTATGTGGAAATTCATGCTTTTAAGCTTTTTTTTACAAAAGTTAAAAAAACCGGAAATTTATTTAGTTAGTAACAGTTTAAATCCAAAGCTTTTCCTAATAATATTAAGACTACTTCTTGAAAGGAAAACCGCAAGCCAGGATCCTTTCCTTAAAGGCACATCAAATAGGGAAAATAACCAGGCTCTATGGAGATTGGACACCCACACCCAATTCTTTGTGTAATCCCTGACTTACATGCCCCGGACAACACCAGGTGTGTGTATTTTTCAGTAATACCAAGAGACAATATCATATTTTAACAGCTCTCCTTGCCTGCCCACAAGAGACCATTTCCTTTTGTGGCAATGACATTTTGAGAGTTATTTTAGTTTTGCCAAGGAATTGTGGAAAAAGTTAGTCAGAATTACAACAACTTTGAATTTACAAGGCCAGACTATACTCTGCCCACTCTGAAGTATGAATTTTGCGATCTGGCTATACATTGAACCTACTTTCAGCGTGTACGTTAAAAGGGGGGTAAAGCACAAACCCCCCCCCCCCCCGTCAGGCAGCAATTGAAAGGTGGCACTGGGTGTACGCCCCGTCGCAACTTCATACTTCATATGAGACAAGTATATTGGCCGCGAATGTTTTGATGCTATTTTGGGTTTTGCAGGGTGGGAAAGGTTAGTTGAGAATTATGACAACTTCAAATCCAAGACTCCAGTTTTTTTGTAATTCAAGGAAATCTTATGCCCAGCCACTTTCGACCACAACAGTCAATCAGGAGGTCACGCAAACATGCGTTATTTTTTGTACACAAGAAGACAATACAATCGCTGGAAGTTCAAGATGGTAGGGGAAAAACGCGTCTGTGAAAATGTCAGATTTGAGGTCCAAAATAACTGAATCATTAATAAAACCATGATATTGTTTCGAAGTCAATAACATATATAAGTGGTCTAATATGACATGAAAGGTGTTTGGGGTTAAAAACAACGAAGTAAAGTAAAAAGCGACACGATTTCCGTTTGGAAAAAGTGCTTGTGGTCTCTGAAGTTATAAAAGCCACAACAATTAAGCAGCCCAAATTATTAATTGAATTGTGTGCTACCAAAAAGTGTGTGCGTGTTCACTCTATATCATTTAAAGAAGAGAAGAAGACCACGGAAAATGAATAACCTTACATTTACTAGCATCATGGAATTAATTCTCGCTATGCTATAATGTGCCTGGTTTCCATCGATTGATGAACTGCATACGTGTGCAGGGCTGTGTGCAGGGAATGTGGAACAATGGCAAGGTGGTTTGCCTATTGAGTTGTGAAAGCCCATGTAAATGACCCTGTCCAACAATTTATGTTGTGAACAATAGTACTTGGTGACCTGCCGACTAACTGACAATAAGAATTGTCTTACCTTAACGCTATCGTCGTATTATATATCATCTTACATGATGATAACATTGTACCGTTGGGTCCCATTTGAGGGCAGTAACTCATTCTGTAGAAAGAAAAACGAAACACAAATATAGGTTAATGCATGTATCCTTTGGGAATCTGGTAAAATTTAATTAGAGGTGAATGGATATTGCTCGGATTGGAATACAGTTCCACAAAAAGCAATGTACACTGCTTACTTAAAAGCAAATATGCAACAAGCCCGACATGTGTGAGTAAAAATTGTGAGTCAGTTACGATCTTTAATTTCAGGTTTATATGCAGGTGCAGAAGCATAGAGACATGATGCCTAACTTTCCACACAAGAAGCAAGATGTGAAAAGTTAGGCATTGTCTCTTATGAATCTGAACCCGCATAAACCTGAAATCTAAAGGTCGTTAGTCAAACTGATACATATGCATTGATTGCCAACAATGAACAAAAACAAACAATTTCCAAACACCTCAATTATGAACAATAACATACAATTTTTTCTCCAATTTTGATAATTTAATATGGACTTTCAAGCTACATTATGCCTACACTAAAATAAAAACCGCCACCTGTGGAAAGAATTAATCCGACCTCACGTCTGTGCAAAAATAAAACAGTGTGTGCTAATACTCATATGCACTGTGCAAAGTAATTATCCAATTATATTCACTCTCTCATTGTAAACAATTATATATATATCCCTCGATATAACATTTGTTGGTACACACATTTTGGTAAAATGTGTGTACTGTCCCTTTTGCATATTATCTTTATTATATTGTGCTAATGTGTAACCCTAGACAAGCCCCTAAGCCCAAGAGGGAGGACCTGCTATGACCAGTACGGCTTGGGACAGTTACTGGTTTCACCTTAAACCTTTTCAAAACCGACAAGACTAACATGTATGGGCATGACTCTCTGTACATGGGATTGAAGTCCACTCTGAAGGACCAGATGCATTCATGGTTTATTTGCCCAATTCTATAGGAATCATTTTGATTTTAATTAATAAGTATTATACAAATGAATTCAGAATTTAGTACTGCAGTTAAAGTGTGGAAGAAAGACAAGCATACAAGTGTTTCCTGTGGCCTTAAGACTTGTCCGATTAGACAAGGTCTCCGAGTTGACTTTTATTCCTAAGTTAACGACCTCATAATATCCTGCCCTGAAATAAACTTCAGTAGTCGTGTCCACACGGAGGCTGAAACTCCGGAGTTTCAAAACTCTGGAGTGTCGATCAGAGTTTTTGGCCGTGTGGACGCATTCGGAGGTTTAAACTCCGGAGTTTTATCAAGGGTCCAGCGGGGTTTTATCCCCCTAAAAAACTAGGGGGTGAAACTCAAACTCCAATAACACTCCGGAGTGTTTTGGAGTGTCGTGCCGTGTGGACAGCTTCGGGGGATAGTGAGCGGAGGTGACCTCGCAAGGTCATCTTTTTGACAAAGCACAAGTAATGAAAGATGAGGCCTCTGTCCAAAACACCTGTGTCAAATATTCAAGTTTGGCTGTTTAGGATGGAAAGTCTTCAGGTACTGCTCTTTTTTATGATTAACACTTGTGGCACTACAACATGGCTGCATTCCCATACAATGCTACATTACTCACACTCCCACCTGAAAACTTTGAGTCACTCTTTTTTACCACGATAAATAAAGTGCACCTCAAAACAATGGTCTGTCAGAACTCAGACATACAACAGTATGATCGTGTAAGTAATGTACTGATCTGATGCTTTCTGCTTGACAAGTGATTGGCACTTTTCAGACTTCATACTTATTTAATCTAACTCTCTTCCAGCTTGTAATTAGCTCAATTAGTGCACTGTGCTGGTATAAAGTATAGAGGTTGTCAGTTCGAAATCAGTCCAACACTTGCATATGCCGACCAGCTCCAGGCAGAAATTAATAATTCAACTTTAATAATGAAACTTGGTTTGCAGGTAGTAGTGGACACAAATATTAGGCACGTTGTCTGTCATTACCATATCTGCCTATTATGCAACTCCTTTGGCTAAAAAAAAAAAAAAAAAAAAACTCTGAAGGACCAGATGCATTCATGGTTTATTTGCCCAATTCTATAGGAATCATTTTGATTTTAATTAATAAGTATTATACAAATGAATTCAGAATTTAGTACTGCAGTTAAAGTGTGGAAGAAAGACAAGCATACAAGTGTTTCCTGTGGCCTTAAGACTTGTCCGATTAGACAAGGTCTCCGAGTTGACTTTTATTCCTAAGTTAACGACCTCATAATATCCTGCCCTGAAATAAACTTCAGTGTCTTTCATTTAAGTTCAAAGCACAAGTAATGAAAGATGAGGCCTCTGTCCAAAACACCTGTGTCAAATATTCAAGTTTGGCTGTTTAGGATGGAAAGTCTTCAGGTACTGCTCTTTTTTATGATTAACACTTGTGGCACTACAACATGGCTGCATTCCCATACAATGCTACATTACTCACACTCCCACCTGAAAACTTTGAGTCACTCTTTTTTACCACGATAAATAAAGTGCACCTCAAAACAATGGTCTGTCAGAACTCAGACATACAACAGTATGATCGTGTAAGTAATGTACTGATCTGATGCTTTCTGCTTGACAAGTGATTGGCACTTTTCAGACTTCATACTTATTTAATCTAACTCTCTTCCAGCTTGTAATTAGCTCAATTAGTGCACTGTGCTGGTATAAAGTATAGAGGTTGTCAGTTCGAAATCAGTCCAACACTTGCATATGCCGACCAGCTCCAGGCAGAAATTAATAATTCAACTTTAATAATGAAACTTGGTTTGCAGGTAGTAGTGGACACAAATATTAGGCACGTTGTCTGTCATTACCATATCTGCCTATTATGCAACTCCTTTGGCTAAAAAAAAAAAAAAAAAAAAACTCTGAAGGACCAGATGCATTCATGGTTTATTTGCCCAATTCTATAGGAATCATTTTGATTTTAATTAATAAGTATTATACAAATGAATTCAGAATTTAGTACTGCAGTTAAAGTGTGGAAGAAAGACAAGCATACAAGTGTTTCCTGTGGCCTTAAGACTTGTCCGATTAGACAAGGTCTCCGAGTTGACTTTTATTCCTAAGTTAACGACCTCATAATATCCTGCCCTGAAATAAACTTCAGTGTCTTTCATTTAAGTTCAAAGCACAAGTAATGAAAGATGAGGCCTCTGTCCAAAACACCTGTGTCAAATATTCAAGTTTGGATGTTTAGGATGGAAAGTCTTCAGGTACTGCTCTTTTTTATGATTAACACTTCTGGCACTACAATATGGCTGCATTCCCATACAATGCTACATTACTCACACTCCCACCTGAAAACTTTGAGTCACTCTTTTTTACCACGATAAATAAAGTGCACCTCAAAACAATGGTCTGTCAGAACTCAGACATACAACAGTATGATCGTGTAAGTAATGTACTGATCTGATGCTTTCTGCTTGACAAGTGATTGGCACTTTTCAGACTTCATACTTATTTAATCTAACTCTCTCATCCAGCTTGTAATTAGCTCAATTAGTGCACTGTGCTGGTATAAAGTATAGAGGTTGTCAGTTCGAAATCAGACCAACACTTGCGTATGCTGACCAGCTCCAGGCAGAAATTAATAATTCAACTTTAATAATGAAACTTGGTTTGCAGGTAGTAGTGGACACAAATATTAGGCACGTTGTCTGTCATTACCATATCTGCCTATTACGCAACTCCTTTGGCTAATAACAAAAAGGTGGTCTGCACCTTCTCTGATGAATACAGTGAGCAGGCCAGCTGACAACCATGGAATTCTATAGTCGCCGTAATAATTGTTTGAACTAAGCATACGCGATAACGGCATGTGCGACCTGTACACGGGTGTATCGCATGTCTATTTTAATCACTGTGTTTACGCGCTGTCTACAGGCCTATAAAGTAGCATCATCAGAGTAACTCACTCGTCTTGTTGTGAGAAATCAAACTTTGTGGTGAGAAATGAATTCTCCAAAACATACAGAAAAGGCTGGGGCAAAAATTATCACATCTGATCTATCAAGTGTTCAGACATGCCATTTTGAGCCTTATTGGATGAAATATCCAAAACATACAGAAAAGGCTAGGGCAAAAATTATCACATTTGATATATCAAGTGTTCAGACATGCCATTTTGAGCCTTATTGGATGAAATATCCAAAACATACAGAAAAGGCTAGGGCAAAATTTATCACATTTGATATATCAAGTGTTCAGACATGCCATTTTGAGCCTTATTGGAACAATTTCAAACAGGTAACTTGATCCTACAGACAAAGTGCATTATCGTTCCCGATCAATCCAAACTTGAATGAGCGCCTTCGTTTGCTAGATCGGGTTGCACACTTCTGTGGATACATGCCAAAATCTACAAGCAGTTTCCAGTGATACAAACTTACTATAACACCAGGGTTTATTTTTGTGCATGAAATTGTAGGGTTTATGGTCTATGATCCAAATCATATACCATGGAATAAATTAACCCTTCAACATTTAAATGCTGCATGCACAAAGTAAAAATCATCCCCAACAATCAAAGAATGCTAAACAGAGAGCACATGTATAGCGCCCTCATTCTCTCCACAATCAAAATGGCATCTTATTAACTGCAGGGTAGATATGTGGTAGCTACATGTCTACTCCAGTATTGTCTGCACCATATCCACTTTCTCTCCACCTATTGGGCAACTACAGAGTAACCACTGGGGTAGGTACTGTAAAGTAGACACCACTGTATACCTAATAACTGTGTACTTTGCAAGCCCTATCTTGCAGCTACTGCATCGCAACTAGCCCTGTGTGCACTGTGCAGTTGATGGTAGACACATTGTAGCTGCCATATAGGCCACCACACGAGTAAGAAAATGCCCGTGTGTATGCCCAATAAGATGGTCTATTTAATAAAATTTTACAAAGAGAAATGTAATTTCAATAAAAATCTACACTTGTCAAAGG
>JAMKCH010028911.1:0-17623 GCA_023653785.1 Ophioderma brevispina | reverse complement strand
ACAATTGATTTAAAAATCATTAAAATCAGTGTTGATATATAAATTCAGATAAGTGGGGCCAAAGGCTCATTTATTTGTGTTTGAATGGAAACGTTAACATTGGACAAGGTCTCATTTAGGTGAAGGTATTGAATTGAAAGAGAAACAGAAGGGTAACATGTGACAAGGGCAGTTTCTCTTAAGAGGAAGTTATAGTGTTCTTTCCACATTATGCATTTCTCAATTGCATTTTTGCATGCGTTGTACATGAATTTTATAGTGACGAGGAGTACTTACATTGCAAGATTGGAGATGAGTTGGTCATTTAGGTACTTTGTTGTCATGTTTTTTGTTTAACCATTCCCCCGACTCCGGGGTATGTGGCTACGTACGAAAGTAGTAAGTTGGTCGGTATTGAAGAATGTTGATGACGTCTTCGACTCATTGTAATTTCACAGAAAAAAAATGGGGTCCTACTAATTCTATATCAAAGAAAACGATGTGGCCTTAAAGCTACCCCTTTCAGCACACTTTAATGGACGAGACGGTTTCTATCGAGGTTAGTGGATTGATGGCAAAGCAAACCATTACCTGAGAAGTACTTGATGACGAAGGGTAAACAATTTGGAATCAACACGCTCACTACACAAGTGACAAAGATGGGAATTTATCACAAACGACCAACCTTCGGAAGGTGGAACCTACACAGGTGAGAGGCTAACAGCTATTAGAAATAAAGGTGATTGCAGTAGTATTTTCAATTTATGGGCGAATAATTGTGTCCGAGGTCGGGAGAGAGAAACTTAAAATAATGACGATGGCGAGTGATACATCGTGAGCCACATAATTAATACTGCAAAATCCTTTATTTCTATTCTATTACCGGAAAACAGTGTAATTTAATGACACGTATTACATTCGCGACCGTATGCAGTATAACGGGAAGTTGAACTGACAATCAGAAGGCCGGCAATTTCCAATAATGGGGCAGCAGAGGTAATGGAATTATTGTGATAATCCAGAGGAATAAGCAAAAATCTTGCACTTTGTGATAGAAATAGACACTTGGCACACAGTCCAATTCGACTAACCTATTTCAAAACGGGACCCTAGCTGGATTTGACGCAATTTGTATTTTCAATTGCCTCACCATATTGTAATAATGCTGACCGAGCCTTGATGATTTGGTCGATGACTTTGTTTTTAGGGGTAGGGAGTCTAAATATGACGCTAACTTTTTTAAAAATCTCGTATCAGTAATTTTGTTTTCCAACATGTGCGCAAGGTACACTTAACCAAAACTGATACTTTTTGCATAGTTGGCGACCAAAATAATGAGATCAATTTGATTTTGGGTATATTCTTATGCTTTTCATGGTCAAAGCATCCAAAATAACAATATTACTTTTTAATAATTATATTTGCAGCCATTTTATTCTATTTACAATTAGACGCCATTTACACCCCAAATATCTTTATGTCTTATAACCTATGTTGTCAAGGGCCAAACTAAAACCAATTATGGTTCTTGTTCTAGACTAGGAAGTGGGTGTCCCTTAAATTCTCGGCCGTGAATTTGTGAATGGACTTCATTTATCATTCTGGCTTGAATTTTGGGATGTTCACCACATGCCACATTTGCGTGGCATGATGATATGATACGCGGGTCAAATTTATAAACATTCGCGTTGGTGGATAAAAATGCGAGGCGTCTTGACAAAGGACTACGCCACGCGGGACGAATTTTTAAACGGGAGTTGACGAATTATTAACGACCACAGTTAAATACAACGACACAAAAATGAACATCAGTTACTGAATAGTTAAATCGGGTTTTGCGTTTCTCGCGATTCACATTTTTAAGGACGAAATCCAATTGTCTGTTTTATTAAAAATCAAATTACACAAGTGCGACAAAAACTGGGAAAACATATAATAATAATAATATTCTATTAGACGTAATATAAACAGGTAACTGCAAAATGGTGGGTAATTAGGCCGTCACGCTGGACAGCATATTAAAGGCCGAGTTTTTAAATAGGGGGCCCAAAGATTAGAATGTGGAGAAGTGATTTGTTTTGTACTTAACATTAAGTGGAACAAGGGGGGTTCTGATGGGCCCGCAAAACTACAGTTGCCAATTTTAACGACGAACGATTATATTTTTCGGGGGGACTCATTTATTTGTTGGTACTGTATTTGTACCTTTTGGATACGGATCTTTTTCATAAAAAAAAAATATTAAAATCCTTCGCCCTGGTAATTAGATAATTAGTTGGGTTCCTAGGACCCCCCCCCCCCTGTCCACCAATGGGGAGTGTCAGTAAAAATATTTTCCTGTTAAACTATTATATTTATATTCATGTAATTAATAAATATTAATATGAAATTCAGTTCAACCCCTTGCCAGTACGTTGGGATGACTACTTCTAGCTCAGATTCGCTTATAACCCGTTAGTACGTATATCTATTGAACCACTTACTTTTCTTAATCAGTGGGAATATACAGACATTTTAATACAATTTCAAAATTTTTAGGAATTTTACCCTGTGCAAAAGGCCCATCGTCCTCTCATTAAAAGATTTCCAAAGGTGATTTTAGGGTTTTTGGATATTTTGCTTTGTTGCCTTTGTTGATCACATTGTACAAAAATCACTTCGATAACATTTTTACGTTGATTTACAACGTGACCAGTCCTTTCATAGGTACAATCTGAGGGATCATCTAGTCCTGCATTTTAAACACAAGGCCACGCGTGTCCTCACGCGTATAACAGTGATATTCCGCGTTCTTAATAATGAAACGAAATAGTTAATTTAATTCATGCAAACCTATTCCGTAACTAGTGACCAGTATTACCAATATCAATATCCTCATAATGAAAACGACAAATACAATTGAAAGCGAACCTTCGTAACTGAGCATTTGAGAAGACATTTATTTAACACCGCCAAACAAATAACACGAATATTTTCACACATCATTTAAAGATATAAAGTGCAGTTCATGATTTCTAGCACCTTCTGTTTAACTGGATCCTTGAAAAAGCTTAATTCACAAAAATTTCAGTTGATTCTGATATTGCGTTTTGGTTGTTGTTTGGTTGTTACGAGCCAAATGTATGTATCACACTATTCCATTAGACAATGTACTGTAATTTCTGTCCGTATACAAAATAACGCATTTCCTTCGGAGACTGATCGAATTTACACGTCAGGTTTGGTACAATACTATACTTAGCACCAACTGTTCGATGATACAAAAAATATAATTTTTAGGTAAGTCAGCAGTTGTGACGATGCGGATTACGCAATGCCCCTTTAACTGCCCTTTCGAAATGTCGGTCTCGAAACAAGTAGCCCACTCGGTCCAGCTCTTCTGGCAAAAAATAAAGCCCATTTTCCTCATAGCCAGTCAATATTGTATACTAGAACCGATTTATTTTGTCACTATTTGTAATTCATGAAGTGTTAAAATAAGAAAGAGACCAAGTGTATTTCATTAATCAAACCTTGATGCAAAAGTACAATACCCAGTGTTATTGCAATATGAACAATTAGTTTACTGTGCTAGGTGTCAATTCAATACTTTCATACATAATTGTAATATTGTGCTTGTAATAAAGCTTCTGCTTTTGCAACATTTCACATTAATGACGTTTTTATTGGTCAGCACCAACCACGCCATTAAGTTAATAAAAAAATTCCACAATCAATCAAATGTTCATAAAGAACGACTGTAGTTTTCACATACGTGATTGATCCTGTGTGTCGAAGAGTATATTATTAGTTCAATCTAATGATATGATTATAAGCCTTAAGCATAATTGTTCGCCTTGACTCCTCACCCCTTCCTCTTAATCCATCCATGCGACCTTTTCCCTAGCGGCGAACTGTATACACCCTCACGGTCCAAAATTACTTTTTATTTTCACGAAGACGTTGTAATCAAGTCAGATGTTCAAACTGTAGGTTTTTATTTCACAATTGCAAATTCATATTTTTATAATTTGAAATATATCTGAACAAATGAAACAATGAAACTTGAACGTGCATTTAAATTACTTAACACCTTAGTCCTTCAGCAGATAGCGCTAGGTAATCAATAAAATTGTGCCCAATTTGTTAGGATTCATTTAAAACCTTAATTAAAGGAAATAGATCTTAATAAAGTGGCTTATTGCTGAAGATTTGTGCCCATCTAATGTTGCAGGTTTCGGGTAGCTCCATTGATATGCTCTTTAACCAGCTTATTTATCGTGAAAAAAATAGTTTATATATTATATACATTCAGAAGAGTGACCCTCGACTACAGTACTGGATGCATCCTAACATCATTAAAACAACAAATAATTAATATAAACTGTTAAAAAACCGACGCCGTAACTACAGGTACAGATGATATAAGGTAGGTTTCCAACTTGCATGCATAAAATGCTCGCCTTCATAAAATATGAATGAAATGTAGGTCTTCTAATGAATACAATGGTTTAATTGAAAACAATTTTGTTATCTATTCAAAGCCGAGGTTATGTGATCATACTGTAGCTGCAGATACCCCGCGAAAGGCGAAGAACAAGAACGTGAAAATCGTGTGAATTTGGGCATTGCAAAGCGACGGCACAAAAAAGGGGGAAGGGGAACGGAGAAAGCAAGATTAGATGACGGGTGGGAGGGAAGTGGAACGACCTTCAGCTACAGCACCGTAAACAAGATGGATGCGGCAGGGAACGGAGAAAAGTTATAGCGACGAAATCGGACGGTTGTCTATGGGCGGCGCAGGAAGTGGACAAAGCCCGACAACAAGGAACGACGGTTTCAAACGGGGTGGGTTGCGGCGGGTGACGATGACCGGACTCAGCTGCCCGACGAATGGCTGTTGATAACGACTACCACGACAATTGGACGATCTCAAAAGTAAAAACGTCTAAGTTCAAACTATAGAAGACGGCCCTCACGCCACATTGATGAACATCGATCGAAGAGAAAATGAGCGGTTGTGGTCAGTCAAACGAAACAAAATTTTCAAACATTACTGAATATATCGGTCGTCTGCCGGTCGCTTACCGAGATTTCGTCAGCAAACAATTAGGCCAACCACACGATTGTGATTGGGGGGGGGGAAATTCAAAATTGCAATTCGCAATTTAAGTGCTTGCATTACCCCCCCCCCACATTCGCATACGTGTGAGCCAAGCTATAGAGACACGATTACAAATATTGACCCCTAATTACAAGATTCGTATGTAGTCTGGTAACGGTGTTACATTGGTAAAAGAATATATAGTCCGCTAGTAGCCATAGTCCGGGCTCTCTCTATAGACAATAAGGGAGTGTGTACAGGCGGAATGAAATAATGCAATATATATAAAGCTTTTGAAACTAATGTTGCGTGAAGAGTCAACATGCATCGAGTGCCCTATCTTTACCGTTGTAGGTGGACTATGAGTCGGAGGACTCTATAACACTTCACCCCGGTATATTTTCAAAAATGAGAAACCAACCTGAAAATTACCACCTAGCGAATATTCATTTACTTATCAAGGGTACTTTTCGCCCCCCCCCCTGACCATCAGGGTGCAATCAGCTATGAATCGTTTCGACAATTTCTTGGGACTTGCTTGGCGGGTAGATGACGTCAAGTCAGTCAACGATTACAGTCTTGGCCTCGTGGGTTGTTACTAGCTTGACAAGTCCCTGCAATGAGGGACACGTTGATGCCGTGGAGATCACATCTGATCGGTGAACTTCAAGTTTCTCGAAGAGCGCAAAAATTAGAATATAAGGTTCATGAAGCCATCCACACTAGTCCGGGCCTCGACACAGACCAAGGACTAGATTTAGAAGACTGACCCAGCTGATATTGTGCTCAGGCTTAGGAACACCGGGGCCAATTAGGTCATTTTGATGACCCATACTTAATGAAGTGCATGATGTCATCAATCACTGTGACGCCTGCCTGATTTTCAGGCGAAAATCCTTAGCGTAAAGGTTTCAAATTTGCCCTCAGTTACAAAGCAAATAATCGCAACATTTTTTTTTTTGAATAGGCGCCCCAATTTTTCAAAATTGGAGATTGTAGTGGTTGCATTGGTAACTGGGCCTATAAACTCTACTTGACTGTACGCTCGAAAATGCTATGTGTCACAAACGAAGGAATTTTGTACTAGAATACTTATTATCGGGGATCCCGATAATAATTCACCTGCCCGCTGGAAACGACCTTCCAATTGAAATAGCCGGGACACTAGCGCCCATGTACGTGTCTACGCTCATCCAAATTTGTTTTTTTTGTACACAAAAAAAAAAACAAAGGGTGGTGGTGTGGTAGGGGGGGGGGGGGGTGGGGGTTGGATGGGGGGTGTGGGGGGGGTGATTGGTTGTTTTAAATAGTTCAGGCAAGTCAAGTTTGAGGGGATTTTCTCGGGGGGGCACTATTTCATCATGGACGGACATAAAGTAGCATTCCAGCTATGCCGTGTTAAGTCCTATGGATCCCACTTTTAATTGACAAAATCGTATTTGTGATAATACGCATTTTTTCAGCATTTTCAGTCGCAGGTATAGTTTCCTAGACATTTGATTACCAAACGTAAATGTGCAAACAACATCAAATTTCAAAATTAAAAAAAAAAAAAAAAAAAAATGCTAATTTTGCTTTAAGAATAAACCCCGTATTCACACCCACGGACGAGGAATTTCAGGATTTAATCAACTCAGTAAGCACTGGAAATTTTAGCACTTCGCATTTTTTTTTGCAACCGACCATTCTCAACAACGCAGTATAGTATTGGTGTAAACATAAAACAACAAATATAAAACAAAGCTCAACTTCCCCAAACAGTATCTGTTCAAGGAGCGGGTCAGTGTGTTCATGAGGTCGAAGTGTCCAAATAGTTGTACCTGTTGTTGTTATCTCTACGTCGGATAGGACAAAAGTCCCAGATTTTTCACTATCGAAAAAATAAAATGTTATTTGTTTTTATAGAAATAAATTATAGAATAGATTTATCAGAAGCTGAAATAGTCTCTGATTTCCAGTGGGTCGGTAAGCTCACCCCAACGCACGGTCACAAATTCGATAATGCTTGAACCACAATACATTAGAATGCACATGTACTCACTATGACAATCGAGCAGAAAACCAATGCAAAGAAACGAAACGAACCTTACTATCAACCCAACAATCTTTCCAAGTGCTTTACAACGGGTTCTGGTTGCTACAACGACCACAATTTGTACTATTTAATCTACTCGGTACAAGGTTTTTGTACAATACTGCTGGAAATTGTGGGATTAATGAGTAACTTTTAAAACTATTACTTAAATTGACTTTTGCTTTTTTCGCCG
The DNA here is from genome assembly GCA_023653785.1 of Ophioderma brevispina. NCBI lineage: Eukaryota > Metazoa > Echinodermata > Ophiuroidea > Amphilepidida > Ophiodermatidae > Ophioderma > Ophioderma brevispina. The sequence goes on along the minus strand of JAMKCH010028911.1, from coordinate 10,294 downwards.
AAGATTACTGCCCGCCGCATTCCATTGACATTTTTGTTCAACTGCTCAACCGCATTACGTAGCAAGACAAGGCGAGATTAATTTCTCTAGCACAGCCATGTTTACATCCTGGAAACTGGTTTTCTCAGAAACGCTGCTTAAATTAATCACAGCAACGGTAGCAAAAACTGACAAACTAACCATGACGATCATGATTTTGAAAAATATGTATCTGACTGAATGGAAGATGTCCGATCAGTAATTTTAATGATGGAAACAATAATGCCTTGTGGGTAGAATAATAATTTGTCATTAAAAAGAAAATATAAAGCTGCAATTTGCAGCATTTTAGAATTACTTTTGATATTGAAATCAAGCAAATATTTGTTTCTCTCAGGAATGATTTGTCAAATTAAAGCGAGAGAAATGAGGAGAAATGATGTAACAAAACAGCTGTATTCAATCTGGCTGAATTAAATACACACACTGGCCAGAAGGTATTGCCAACATATAGAAAAACAATTTATTTTATTTCAAAAAATGAATTTAAAATTGCACCAGGAATTCTTGACTCCATTACGTAATTATTGTCAGAATTACGATTTTCAGACAAATGACGGTTCCCAGAATCAAATAGTGCGAAAAACGTTGAATTTGCTTGCTTGTCATGTTCCCTAAATATGGCGGGTTAAAGACGCCAGCTAATGATATCTTGCTGATTGTAACCAGAAGGAATACAGGCACAGGAAATGCCAAAATGGTTGCAAATAATAACTAAATGGAGTGTATGGGTTTGTCAGGGTCTACTGTAATTTTTTAAGGTAACAATCGGAGGGGTTGTATGGACCCAGAGAAATGAGTACTGCAATACAAAACGGGAGCACGTCCAAGCGGCCGTTGGACTCGGGAAATTTAATGACGAGGAAAATGAATATACTTATATTCTTATTTAAAAATTAAAAACTTTTTAATCGCACCGTTGATATTTTGGTGTGTGTCATCACTGTGAAACACGCTAATTAGGACAACATTTATGTAAACCACGTGATTTATAAGACGAGTAGCATTTTGTGTCTCATATTTTCAAAACATTTTCTAAAGACCACCGTCTTCCATTAACTTTATCTCATTTCCCGTCCTAAAAACCACTCCATTTTTTTTCTGCAAAACATGTAAATAAAACCCTGACGACCGAACAATCATTAAGCGGCTCTTTTGAAGCCATTTCTTTTGTTTATGGTCGGTATTCATTTGGAGTCAAACGCAACGTTATCGCTCCACCTCCACCAGTTCCGGTAATTAGCCATATTTATGGAGCATGACAATCAAATCAAACATTTTCACCCTTTGGGGATCTGGGGAATAATCTGTATGAAAACATAACTTTGACATTTAATACGTAAGATGTTGGTCAAGAAATTACATTGTATAATTTGATATCAATTTGTGATTAGAATTTGTTTTGCATGTTTCAGTATTGTGGCCAGCCAGTGTGTGTACATGCTTGTTTTTTTTCTAACCTACTAAGTCTACTAGGATGGTTAAAAGAGATCAAATTTATATAAGATGTGGGGCGTCTCAGGGGAAAGATAAACTATTCATCACTTGTCTATTTCGAGACATAAGTAGGAGGGGGAAGGAGGAGGAGAAGAGGAGAAGAAGGGCAGCAGTAGTAGGCTTTGCTGTTTGATGCGGATACAGAATCTCAATGAGGAGATCGGATTTGCATAGCGGCTGGCTTAAATTGCCAATAGAACAATTTGAACAAGAGGTCTCATAGGTTGACTTGGCTTAGAAACTGTCCTCCAGAACATTCCAAGCATGCAGGGAATACAAGGAATCACACAGGCAGCCACCATATGGGGGGGAAAGTGTTCAGTAACCCAGAGGTATGTATTGTATTCTCCCAATGCTTGTCTGATCTGGAAGACAAACATTTTCTTTTCACGAAAGTACGCTAAGACTTTCAAACTAGACAAGGGCATTTGATGGTCAAAGCAAAGAGGCCGTGGCTCTTCGGACCCTCCAGATTCTGCCAAGGTTTGTTTGCGGTGTAAAATTTACAAATTACTCAACGGATATATGCTATAAACCTACCGATTCCCCGGTGTGTTTTCTCCAGCAGGCGGCATAACCTCTGCAACAAGTTTTGTGAAAAAATGATAACGCTAACAAATGAGTGATTGAAAAAACTGCAATTTTGAACAATTGTCAGGGGGAAGGACCAGAAACACAGGTACGCAAGGCAGAGAGCAGTATTATTGAACACATATAAGTAATATAAAATGACGCCTGACGATGACATACTAGTCGATATCAAATAGAGTAGTTGTATTTACAACAGCGGTACTTTTTGGTGACTTTTTTAACTGACACTTCGACCAAATCCCAGACTCCATTTTCAAGATAGCTGAAAATCATATGTTGTTTTAAAACATTAGTCAGATGATATTGATATTCCGTTATTATGTCAACATAACTTCATTAATACGGACATAGTGTGTGCAGTCATGGTTTTTTAGGTTTTTGCTACATAATTTTAGGAGTTGGCATGTCCTATTTTTCTATTGTTCAACTGATCTGATGTATTTTGCTATTTTTCAAATTTATTGAGGCAAGCTGAATTTGTTTTTTATCTTTAAGTTTACTTTGATTTTTTTTCAATAGTTATTAATAACCAACAATGGATATCCACAAGTCTGTGTAGGTTTTTATACACGAACACATAGGGTCCTAATTCCAAAGGACTTAGACCAGGTCTAACTGTAACCTGGTATAACTTTTGTGCTACGGACCATAAGAGTCAACGGTAGACCAGGGACCTAGCCTAATGCCTAGAAACTTGCACAAAATGTCTGCAAGAGAAATTTTTTGATGGTTCTAAGCAAAATTGATTTGTGACTCCAAATATTGATGATACAACTATGTCGTACTTGAGCATTTTGAGATAGGGAAGGGGTAAATTTAACACGTGGTCTAAGAGACAAGGGCACAGTTGAAAAAAAAGTGCACCCTCAAGATTTTTCAAAATTGATTTTTGCATGTTGTAAGCTTTTGTATCCATTAGCCTCACCTGAAACGATTAAGGCCAAATCAGCATAATTATGGGTAACAGAAGATTTTATTAACTTAATGTTGGCCGGCGACATTACTTCAGCGACGACGGTAATGGCGTTTAACACCAGGAAACACACGCCTCAGTTGATTCCCAAGGCATCTACCCTGTTTGACCGGTATATGACCTTTGTGTTTTAATATCAATGAGTCGAGTCTATGATATTCATGTAAATTACACATTTGCCCCGTGACTCAGTTTCTATTTGTGGTACCAATGTGTAGACAACAGCACCACACAATGTGTGTGTCTAACAATTAATGACCCCGCCCGGATGAACGTGTGTACGGTCCTTATTAACGTCTGTTTTTGAGTATGTTATCTTTATGATTAAAAATGATCTCTATTCTTCCAATGGCCTTGACTATCATTTGAGCGCAATTGAAGAAATTTCATATTTAGTAACATGTGCCAGGGCGGCTTTAAAAGGGGGTCAAGGGTCGTTTCCAGCACCGTCCATTGGATGAATATTATCACGTTACAGCACATTTTAGAGTATGCTGGAAGGCAAAAGGTCCACTATGAGGACTAACCTGGTTTAAACCCTAGAAATGTAATAAAAGTTAGACTCCCTTTCAGATCACCAGCCTTCGACGTTTTGTCTATAGATTTGAAAACACAGTACACGCATCGCTTATGGCATGGTAAAAGTACCTACTTGAATATTCTGCCATTGATGGCAAAAAGCTAAACTGATATTTGCTTTTCAACCTTCTTTGTTCACCATCAATAGAACCATCAGGGAATAAGATTCATCTCTCGTCCGTTGTAAGCCCACGAACGAATGTCATGAGCAGACTTGTGTGTCGAAAGGAAACCATTTCACCCACACTGGACAATGTCCGCTGAAAATGGCTGGAACAAACCAATAATAACTGCGCCACGTGGTGAACTTCTACTACAGAATCCGGCTTTGGCCCTCTGAAATCAGGACTGCAATAAGGTTTTGTCAGTATAAAGGGGTTAATCTTGGCAGACTTGATGCACAGAGTATATGATATATTGTAGACTTTCGAAGTATAGCACAATCGAAAATATACAGCTTCCTTAAATTTTAAGAAAAGATATGATTACAGTTAGAGCAGACGTCTGTGTAACAGTCTCACACACTTCAGTTAGCTTTAGGACGTTTAACTATTAAACTATAACTAAACACCTTTCCTTAAATAATAAAGAGCTTTTTTTTAATAAACAAATACCGTTTTAATTGTTAATTGAAAAAATCCTATCCGAGAATAATAAACAGTTCCAATATTGGTCAGTGTTTGGACAAAAGGGAAACCTCTTACTCTATACGTATCAAGTTACAGAGTATAAAATTTATAAATGTGGATTAAGCATGAACATCTCGAGGTCTTTCACAGTCACTCATGCATAACCTATAAACAAAAGGTGTTAGTTCCCGTAGTATTAGTCATTCCGATGCAAAAAAATTTTTTAATATCCCCGACATCAAAGTACTATGCTATTCAAAGTGTCCCCATACTTTTATTGGCATACATATCCAACATGCAGTAGTTCTTTAGCATTAGCAAGTTCCAGAAATTTGGAATGGCCTTACTCTTCCGGCAAGATGGCCGACTAATCCGAAAGTGGGTGGGATGGAAGACCTCGATTGCTTACGCCTTAATTATGCTATGTCTTAATTTTTAATATATATTGTTAGGATTTATCATCATTATTTTATATTTGTAAATGGGAATTTGTAGTCATCAATGATCAGTAGACGCCAGTCTGCATGATTAATGACCAATAAGCAAGGGGCAGGCTAATAACACAAAACGATTCCAGGCAACCTACTTGGTTGTTATCCTATCTCTTTAGAGGCATTTTAGCAGACGATGGTCTGTGTATTTTCTGTTGGAACAGATGCAGTCTTTTCGTGAATGGCCCTTTTCACAGCAACAGTAGGCAATACGGCCTACATGTCTTAATTTATTTTAGTTTATTTTCCTGATGAAGCCAGAGCTAATTCATGATGAAAACGTGTGCCGATGATGAACCCGTTCGAATTATTGCAATGGTTAGTGATACCCATCGTAACTTTAAAAGGCCTATTAAATACTTTGTATGACACTATACACAAATCCAGAGTGAAGTAATTTTGAGAGTCATTAAATGCAATGACTTAAATAAGTAAATAAAGCAGGGCAACGTTTATTGGGCGCATTATCTAATAAGAATATAGGCGTTCTAATTTAGAAGCGTTACCTCGTTTAGAAGCTTTTCCTATTAAGGAAACAATAGGGGTTGCGCTAAACCGATCAAACGCTGCAGCAGCTCTAGTTTTAATTCGTAACATGCAAGCTAAAAACAACCATCTTACACTCGGTACGGTCATTAATTATGAACAAAAATTATGTTGCTGTCATTGTTTTCTGGGTAGCTTACACATTTGACAATGTTGAAGTTGGATATATGCGGTGGATTTATGTCAAATCTCTATTGTGGTAGTTTCCCATTTCCCAATTCCAAAGTAAGGCAAAGGACAGCAATTTTTTTTTTAAATTGATATTCGAACCCATTGGCACCGACGGGCATAAGAGTTAAAACTGCAGTGATTAAGCATGCTTGACGGTACCGTTGAAAACATTGTCCATTGACCCATTTGTGTTGTTACAGAATTGCAGATTGATTTTTTATGATTTCACAAACTCTGTTACCTTTCTTCAAGCGTTATATCTGGTTTCCAAATAGTGGTTGCTGGCCACAAAATCGTATCAGTGCCTTCAAATTCCGTTGTATTCCATGTTAGAAATTCGTCTTTCCAAACCTGCAATTTTTTGAGCTTAAAACACAATGAAATTACTCAGATTTAGCCAAAAAATTGCTACGTCCTTCCAACTTTCATTTTTCACAGGCCATAACCGTAACGTCCCAAAAACCATGAAACCCCAGATTTTTACGGAGTGGTAAATTTGGTATCAGAAGAGCTTCTAATTTTCCAACACCTGTGCAATCTTAGGTCTAAAGGAAGTTTGGTTTGCAATGTTATTGGCGAAAATGTTGCCCCATTTTGGTCGACCCATATAATTTAGCAACTAACCTTCTATTTTACAAATCACGTTTTAGCTCTCACATCAAAACCGTTTGAAATATCGTCGCTAAACTTTAGACAAAATGTGTTTTAGTCAAAAAGTCAATTCTATCAAATGAAACCATTTATATACTTACATTGTCATTCCCTTTTAAGATTTTATTGTTTTTGAAGTATTGTTTTGGAATTGGAATCTTTAATCTTTAATCAGCTAGGTACAAATAATAAGATGAGAATAAGAAGTAATAAAACAGCTTTACCGTCCCTTAAGCCAAAACATAGTTTGAATTTGATTTTAGTAGCCTGGAAAAATAATAATAATGTAATGATTCCTAACTTCCATAGGTCTTATTAATAACTTATAAGATAATATCAGCTATTCTGTTTAATATATCATAAAAGTTGAAAGCTAGTTGCATAACTTAGAAATTAGAACATTTGTGAATAACCTGAACAACAAAGGTGTAGTAATTCTTACAACCACCTTTTCAACGTATTCTGTGTGGGAACAAGATATTGGTTGTATATGGTTTTAATAACCTTAGACATTTGAAACCGGTTTTTGAGATTACTTGAACACAAAGCTGTGTGAGATATAAAAAATCATAAATTATCACACGAAAGTACGTCCATTTCTACCAAATTAACAAGATCGGTCTAAAAGTTAAATTGGTTTGTTGTTGAGGTCTTTCTTTACAGGTCTTCTGTGAATACTGCTGTATTTTTGCATTAAGTAGATTTAGAGATCACGGTGCGAAAGAGACATAGCAACATGTCGTTGCCGTATAATGAAAATTGCCATCAGAAGAAAGCGCCCAGTGATTGATATTATGCCGTTTTTAAACACATTAAATTTACATAAGGCACTGAAGGGGGATAAGAAACACGTAACCAATGGGGCCCAGTCCCTGAGCGTTGTTTAATTTGTCACTTATGATTTTTATATCTTAATTGTAGCAAAACTTGGATACATATCTGATGATAGTATAGTGAGACGATGGGTATTCTTATTTTTGGTTCGGCCAAATTGTGCCAAAAAACAACATCATGATCGCTTAAAATTCCAAAAGGAAAAATTTAAAAACGAACTGATATCTTGTTGTGAGAGACCATTATATAACTTATTTCACATTTCAATTTATGTGGTAACTGATCAGGTATTACTCAAGCGACTGCTGTAAAAACAGAGAAGTGCTGGCTGCCAACATTTCCTTTTTCACAAATTTATTCCAGGTTATTTACAGACCAACTTCTACGAATTGAGTACAGCATCGTCCGTTTTTTCACAGACGTAATTCGTTAATTTATAATTTTACAGAAAATAGAAAAGAGGAAGGATTTGAAGTACCGTGGCCTTATTTTACATTGTATTTTCTATATCAATAAGTGTACATTTAGACAGATGTATAGCCTTCGCAACTGAATCGAACCCGTGGGCCCTCTTTCTTATCAAAAATGCTTTACACACAATACTAGCTACTTTACAGGAAATATGTGAGAGTATTTAATGTAAAGGCCAAAATTATTTTTTAGAACTTAATATATTGCGAATTAACATGACCAACATAACCATACACAAAAAATGAAAGGACACGTGTTGATTCCTAGACTATATTTTAAGCGATTGCGTATAATTTTTTGAATGGGGAAACTATTTTTTTCTTTCTGCGTACAAACTCACAACCGCTTTTTAAAAATCTGTAAAAATGTAAAAATAAATACACAACTTAATTAACGGTGCGCACTTTTGACTACACTCATTTGAAGCACATTTACTGCGACGAACAGATTAGGTGTAACCTGTTAAATTCTTTCGAAAAAATAAAAAAGTATAAAAATCATTTTTTCTTGTACTAGTATCCCTTATATAAAGTGCAAGTAGTGTAACACTGATCGATTAAGCAATGCACTTTGTCAAGCCATTGGATATAGGTTGACGCCAAAGAATTGTGCGCTACGTACTATAAGCAAATACTTTAAATTATGACATGACATTTCATACCGACATGTCGTTGCCTGATTAAATTGTTAAATTTCTTGGGAAAACATTTCATGCTAATTTTACTCACAGTTTGTAATGAAAAGAATAAATACCGTCCATTTCACAATAGAATGTCCATATCGTATATCGATGTTAGAAAACAAAATGAATCGCAGTTGAATTTTGCCTCCGAAGTGATTACGTTTTACCTGTCGCCTATATAATGAGTACTAGCTTCAGTATAATTGTCACTTTATTGCTTTATCAAGGCCATTCGAAGAACATGAAATCGAAACTCCAATTGAGCACTTTCGTACCCATTTTAAGCCATGACTGAGCGATTCGCATTTTCATAAACCATTTAGATACGGGTGTGTGAATATTGGAATACCAGTAAGTTTTAAATTTTATGCTTCAGTTGCAAAAATTTGAACAAAAGTGATTCTTCACGAATGAATGTGCGACGACAAAGTTTGAAAGTATTTGGTGATACATCTTCTCAAAATAATACAGGAATTAAATACAAAGCACCAGTAACACAGGAAGTGACAAGAATGAATCCATCAGGAACAAAGTTCCCGCGGAAATTAATTTAAAGCACCCTTCTCAAACAAATTAAAATTGGCCTTTGCGGAAAATTGGTCAGAAAGGCGGTCAATAATAATTGTATTTATTCTAACGCACATACCTATGAACGTTCGCGTTTTAATATCGACTTTGACGATAAGAATATTGAAAACAGAATAATACTAGATGGGCCAACATATAATCAACTTTTAAATACATATTTTTATCTTACGCAAGAAATGGTGACAATTGGTTAATGCGACTGCAATATTCGGTATTTATGTCTACCTTTATTTCCTTTCATCATTAGCTATCGTATCCCTTTTGTCCGTAATGCCAACTATTTTTGCGGAGCAGGTCTGAAGCCTGATCCGCGCCGCAAAAATGGTGGGCGCAGTACACAGTACAAACAAAAGACGTAGAAAATTGGGAGAGGGATTATTTAATTTTAATTACATTATGGATAACTGCCATGATCGTAACATCTTCCTGAAATTAAAAGAGAGAGTAATGAGACAAATATAAAAGTCCGTGAGGCTGAATGTTTCAGCGTATGGTTTTATATGTGTGTTTTATATATGTTGATGTACCCCATCAATGACCAGAGTTTTGGTAAAATATTCCAATGGCAAAGTGGTTTTCAGAAGGGGAGTTCATTGGGATACCCCTTACCAAGGGAGTGCAGAAGACCTTATGCACTTAAAGTGACAGGAAGAGATTTTTTAGGATACGAATTTCTTTCAAATTTCACTGGATCGGTTGTAGACCACCTACCAAGAACATTTCGAAGGTTTATTGGACAAACGGGTGCAAAAGAAAACCGCTAACCTTGTTTTGGACTTGCCTGCTATCATAATCGTTCCCATAGAAAACCATGTTTTGACTTTCTGTCGTGCACGACATGAACTACTAAATCATCATCTTATTACATAAAGACGGCGTATTCGGCTTATTCACTTCAGGTGTGATCTAATACATTGGTAAGCATTCCAAATATGTAAAAAACCGGGGTTCGAGAATAATTGGGGCGCTTCTTTCTGGAAATCTCCTCATGTCTCTTTAAGTCCGGGACTTAGTGTTCATTAGCCTGTAGATGTGGTTGTGTTGTAACGAATACCTTTTTTCTTTTGCTTGTCAAGTCTCTACTCTCTACTCGCCGCACCTTTAATGATATACAATCTGTAGTATCACTGTTGGTATGTATTGAACCTAATCATTTCCAATTAGATAGGCCTTTAGAGTTCAATACAATACATAATTCGAGTATCCAGAATTTTCAATGGAGAAGCCGGGTTTCTCGAATTTGAAAAGCCCAAATTTTGAGAAACTTAGTTTCAATTGAGCGAAAATCCTGGTCTCTTTGAGGTAAACTAGGTTCCTGTCATTTATTATTCAAAATACCTGCCATACATGCCCCTTTATATTTAGTTGGTTCTATCGCGATGAAGATAGATAAAAAGTAGTTTCAGGTCTAATAATTTAAAGCAAAAGATCATGGAGCATTTTACAGTTAATGCTTTTGAAAACTGTGTCACTTATTGGCATTATCAGTGATTTTACAAAAGATGAAAAAATGTCAAAAATGAACACCTTAAAAATTAACAATAAAGGTTAT
>JAMKCH010028910.1:0-37852 GCA_023653785.1 Ophioderma brevispina | reverse complement strand
ACATCTCTTTTTGCAGGTGACATATACTTTTTAAATATGTTTATGTTGAGTTAGGGCACAAACATGAGAAATTATCAAATTTTGCCTGTTTTGGATTAAACTTTAATATATTCACAAGACTTGAAAAACTTAAGTGTAAATTGGACCAAATTTGAAGAAGCCAATGAAGGTTTATGGAGGGAATTAACCATGGCAAAATCTTGCCAAGTTCTCAATTTTTAAGAAAACCATCGATGTCGTTGTATGCAACAGCTTCTTTCCTGTACCTTGTAATGCAGCACTGCCAGAAATATCTGTAAAATACGGGAGTTTCCGTAACCTGACCATCTGACACACTTTTTTCTGACACACTTATGAATTCGGAAAACCTTCACGGAATAAAGCACGGGTTTATTCCGTTAAGGTTTCCGAATTCATTGGTGTGTCAGATGGGTCAGGTTACGGAAACTCCCGTAAAATACGGACTTCCTGTAAAGAGTTTGGCAGCAAAATTTAAAGACATTTTCTTTCGTTCCGTAAAAATAAACAAACAGAACTTTAACATGAGTTTGGTATTTTCGTTATTATGTACCGGTGTAGAAGTAACCATTGTCCGCCGTACTCATAGTCCGAGAACAGTGGTGAACAATAGGGCAATCGATTCAGTTGACTCTTTAATTAGTTTCACGCTTTATTCCGTTATCGTCTATGGAGCCCCGGACTATGTCTCCCACCGGACTATATCTGCTTTCACACCGTTTGTGGGTGATATAAGGATATAGGCCTGTACGTATATGCGTCTTATTATGTGTAGGTGTCTAGCTGGGTGAAGTTGGTTACCCTAATAACCATACTTTTGCTTTAAGGAACAATTTCCGCATTTTTATTGGAAAATACGGAATTTACCTTTTACGGACATTTTTTATTTTTATTTTGTAAACAAAATAATTACAACCTTTTCAACATAGTCAGCCTTCCTTTGTCCTCCCCACCCTCTCGTATAGTTGGATAACTATGAATTTCATTAAGTAGTATAATAGTAGTAGTATAATAAGTAATTTAGTTGAATAAGAAGGGCCAACAAAGTACAATTTTCGAATGCGAATAATTGAGGGAAGATATTAGTCTACCAGATTATATGGGTTCCTATGCACCCCCCTTAAAACTAAATTCTAACATGATTTTTAGCATAGCTATGCCATCTTCTCCAAGAATTCTGATATTACCAAAATCAAATATTGTCCCAAGGGGTTCGTTTGGCGGCCATCTTGGATTAAGAGGGATTAATCGTACAAAGTGGTTCAACTTAGTTAAAAGTATCACAAATGATTCGTCTCATCATAAGGAATCACAAAATATAGAATTTAGCATATCTTTGATGTTCAGTTACAGAGATATGGGTGAAAATGTGATAAAGGTCATTGAACTTTTGTTTGGTCATTGTACAGGTGGCCAAAGTTTCAAAATGTTTCAATCTTGACAATATTGGCGTCAAATTGTTGGTATGAGCATGAGCAATCTGGAAATGTATAGCTTCCACAATGCACATTTGATAAGGGGTAACTCTACACATAATTTTACCACCTAACTAAACATCTTAGATATTATACTTTTCTGGATTTCTCATGCTCATACCAACAATTTAACACCAATTTTGTCAAGATTCATGCATTTTGAAAGTTTGGCCCTCTGTACAATGACCAATCAAAAGTTCAATGACCATTATTCACATTCTCACCCATATCTCTGTAACTGAACATCATATGCCATTTCCCCAGCGCTAATTCTGACGCTGATCTTGTCAATGATTTCCTGACTTTCTTTGTTGATGAGGTTGAAAAGATTAGGTACAATATGACTGTCAATGTTGAAACCCTTTAGGCAGAGAGGGATTGCGAATGGCTTTATGTCAGGTTTATAAGCACTCTCCTACTCTGAAGTTGCTAAAATAATTGACGAAATGTCCAACAAGGCCTGCGTTAATATGGATACACTTCCTTACAAGGAGCCCTGAGGCCATAGTAGGAGTAGTTGAAAAGTGCTCCTTGGACATTTCATGTTAAACCATCACTCGGGTACTACGATCAGTGAGATATGATATTTAAGAAGTAGTAAAGAGTAGTTGAATGGATACCAAAACTGGTCCCAAGCCTTTTGATCAAAATATCAGGTCTCAATGTTATTGAAGGCAATCACTTCAAGTAAAGCAATGCAAGTAAAGACAGCCTATTAGCATCCAGAATGTGAAGGATGTAATTTTTAACCCGGAGAAGGTCTTGTTCTCAGTGGAATGGTGAGTTTTGTATGCAGATTGTAAGCTCCTAAGGATCATGATCGCCAACATTCTGTATTACCTCACGTGATGCGGCATCTCAATCAGTTTGACAATGAATTTGATATTAGCAACGGCCTAGAGTTCTTAAGTTAAATCATGATCCAAAGATATCTCTCTTAAAGGGGCGTGTTCCGAGTCGTTTTTGGACCCAGGATTTTACCCGGAAAGTAGTATCGATTTTGATAATCAGATGAAGCCGTATTTTTTCAGTGTCGTCCTGAAATTTGAGGCATCGAATTCACTTTCATTCCCAATATAAAACAAAAAAAACCGACGTTGTGTGGTTAACCACTTTTATTAGCACAGTATGAATAGGCTGGCAACATGCATATTGCGTCTACCATCACAACCGCAAGTTTGTTTCCCGGTACTTGATGGGGGGTGTATGTGCAAAATGCCAGGCTATTCATATCAGTAGAGAAACACAATACCATAATCGGAAACCACCTTTAAGTACAAGGATAATTGTATAATATTTCAAAAGTGTGAGGATATTGATGCCTTTCAAAATTAGAATACGAACTGCTTACTAACTGGTTGACGATAAGTAATAGACCATTTCCAGTTCTGTTTAATGAGAAAGGAAGGAAGTGTGTCCACAGTGCAGGTCTTGTTGGACATTGGCCAATTTACTTCAGCAAACTCAGAGTCAGAGAGTGATTTTTAAAACCTGAGTTACAATATACTCATCCCCCAAGGACACGGTTCAGTGGCTTGCTTCAATTGTACAATATTGACATCCTTGTGTGATCTGGGTATATTAGTATACTACCCACAAAAACGGGGGGGGGGGGTATAATTTCTAATACATTGTGCAATGAAGTACTGACGGTGCAAGGAATGACTTTTACTAGCTCATAGTGGGTTACAACTCTATCAGCCTGAAAAGATTCAGTACTGACAGTCTTATGGTACCTAATCCTTTCAAGCTTATCAAACAAAAGAAGTTAGGAAACCATTGTTCAAGATCAGGCGTCATAGTTAACGACTGGTCAAAGTGCCCTTGCCTTTTAGTGGATATGACATGGCCTTACTATTCCAAAGAAATCGCGTTTAGATCAGCAATGAGTTTACTGATTTTGGCTTTCTGAACTATAAAGTGAATTATAGTCTTCATCAGAATATGATTTGCTCCCTCTAAGCTCCACCCCTAACCCGCCCTATCCTGGTGGATCTTACTATTATACCAAGGAAAGGGAGAGTCTGATGGTATGCTCTTAGTAACAATAGCCGTTCGTCCAGAACAGAAGATTTTGTAATGTCTCATAACTAACCCACAAAGGTATCGGGATCATCACAATCGAAAGGGACGGCACAAAAGGACGATCACTGAGGAGAGCATTGAATTGATCAATTAAGTTTACGAAAAATACGAGGTTTATACAACCTTCAAAGAAGTGGTTTAACATACTGAACAGAGCACATGACAATGTGATGATCCGAATACCACATAGTTTCGGTCATATTGTTGCCTCTACCTTTCCCTGACCAATAAAATTTATTTGGGAGAATTTTGAATTCTTGATTTTTAAAATACCTTTTTTTAAATCGACAATGTCATTTTTTTTTGCAAATTATATTTGAAAATTATACCGTGTTTTTACTAATCCCCGAGCACCACAGCATCGGGATTTCACGGTGGTTCACATATGCCGCCGTATCATACCACCAAAACGGTTTCTCCATTCTTAAATACAGTTAAATATGAAAGAATACGCACATGAATGATACCAAAAGCATATCTCTAGGACAAATATCCGCCACAAAACTACACAAAATACCCTCATATCATTAGTTTTATAGGAACTATAGTGGTGTTGCACTTTTCACCATGGAAGAATTTTGTATTCTGTTTCCTTAAAGGAGCATTCGTGATCCACAGCCTCGTCCTCCCGACTTACCTAAAAAAATTGTGATTGGATTTTTATATTATCTGAACCGTTGGACTAAGTGTAGTATGTGCGTCCAAACTTACTTGCAGATTCGATCTACTCTAGAAGAAATTCGTAATTTTGTATTTCTGTTCGTAAACGGACAGAAATTACAACACTAGGAAATTTAGGAAATAGCATTTTCTTAAGGATATCTAGTGAGCCAAGAACAAAAATTAAGGTATCATGAAATGCACTTTTAAAGGAACCCAAGAAGAAATGCAAAATATAGAAAATAAAGGAAGTATGGTTATGATACAGAGCCTGGAGATAAGACCAGTGATAAGAATCTCCTTGAGAAGGTGGTCAACATTTTGATATCAGAAGAAAGCTACTATTTTGCTCATTTACCCTGTGAAATCTTAGGGCTAAAGGATGTTTGGTTTGGAAGTTATGACCGAAAATGTGCCACAGTTTGATCGACCAATATTAATTTTACAGAGTACTCTATGGGGCTTACAAAATCACGTTTTCCGCTCTCACATCAAACATGTCAAAACGGATTGAAATTCCGGCGCGAAACTTTATAGTTGGGGTTTTGGGGCCATTCTATCAAGATGAAAACTTAATATATTTAAATCTGATCATCCTCCTTTAAAGGTTAATATGTTACATACAAAAAATGGTGGTATCGGTTTGGTATTTTCCTACATGCTGTTGCTTTAATTAATAATAATTAACCCCAAGAAGAAATTAAAAATACAGAAAAGAAAGGAAGTATGATTATGATACGATAAGGTGCAGCCCGGAGATAAGACCAGTGATAAGAATCTTCCTGTGTATATGTGTTTTCTTAAGGTTTCTTATAGGTTAAAATGATAATGTTACATAGAACTTTAGTGGTATCGTTTCCGTATTTTTCCTACACGCTGTTGCATCACACTTAAAAATACGGGGTCAAATATACACCTAAAAACAAAATAACCCCATTTTAATTAAAATGACCCTTTTCGTGGTTATATTTAACCCTGAAAAGTTATTTTAATTCAAATGGTGGTCATTTTATTTTAGGGGTACATATTTGACCCCGTATTCAAATACTTTTTTTTTTTTTTTTTTTTTGGGGGGGGGGGGGGGGGGGGTGCATAGGTAAGGGGGCCCGGGGGTATGGCAGCTTCAAATCCATCTGGGGGCCTTGAATTTTGGTCTGGCCCAGGGCCCTGAAAAAGATAAACCAGGCCCTGCGCAGACACCTGGTTTGTCCATTGACTCTTCAAGTTATACAACGTCACCAATGCCGAGCAACGTTATCAATGCCGAACATGCATGACGACCTCCGCAGACATAAGGTGCAACGAGAGATTTCACATATCAGGTGTCCCTAAAAAATCTAAGTACTGATTTTTGCTCTTATGTAAAGATTTTCTTCAAAAATATCCCCATGTGAAAGGATTAAGCTTAGAAAAGTTTCTTTGGTACAAAAATTGCAAAATTTCTAATTTCGTATAGGAGCAAATACGGAAAGATGTTTTGTATTGAAATATTTAAAGCAAATCAAAATCGTCTTTTCTCTCTCTTTTAAGACATTTCGGTAGCAAAATACAAGGTAAGAAATCTATTGAGTTTCTAATCTATATGAAATTACTATTATGACACAATATTTGGGTGCCTCAAATCTCTAGTTGTACCTAAGGCAATCTTATTAAAGGTCCCAGGAAATGCAAATAGAATTGAAGTGGTTTGTGTCAAGTCTACAAGGAGGGGCAAGAAAGCATTCAATATTTAGGTTGGTGATGACATCATTAGTGAAACTATTGATTTTTCAGCTCCATCCTGTTTTAATCCTTGTCATACCTCTTTCTTTGTCTATCTTCCATCTTTAGTGTTTGGTTCGGATATTACACTTTTAACTCTTTCTTGATAGTTGTGAGGCTTGTTGTGAGGCTTGTCACGCGTATTTTCCTTTCTCCTTGCGCAATATAAGCCAATTTCTTGTTCTCCATGTTAAGATCATTGATTTCTTTTTTCTTATCGTGGCCAAACACAGTGGTTCTCAAATATGATATAGCCAGAGATGGGTACAATGTCTGGCTGCTTCACTGAATTCCTCAAGGTCCTTGTTTGTGCATTTTTACTCCAACAATGGGCAGACCAAGAGATGTTTCATTGTCTGTGGTGCTGTTCCACAACCACAGGTAGTGTCCGGAACTGCCTCCAGGTAGCCCTACTTCTGCAAGGAAACCTTAGACCGGCCGATTCAGGTTCTCAATCTGTTGAGACATCGCCATTCAGCCCATGAGGAGTCAGCTCCAGGTGGAAGATGCTCACCATGTTCAATATCAATACATGTTACTTGGTTGATAGCAAGTCTTTCTTTCCACAATTAAGGCAACTCTCTAAACTCTTTAGAGACTGTTCAAGGGGTTGGACTTTGCTTAAAAACCGCTCGTTTAGCAGCAGGTCATTGCGTTGATGTTCCAACATTTACTAATTATGTTAACAATAAGAGCCTTGACATCTGCAAATCAGATCTCAAGACAAGACAAGGATCCGCTTCGTGATTTTTTTTAAAAAAAGAGCATTTAAATGCAGTTAAAGCAATAACAGCACTTTTATTAAAAAGCGCTAGCTCCCAATTTTCAAAATTTGAGATTTTGCACAGTTGTGTTGGTAATTGTCTATAAACTATACTTGTGAGTGGTAATGCTCAAAAAATGCGTATTTGTCATAAAAGAAGCGATTTTGTAATTAGAATCGGGAATCCTGATTGTAATTTAATGGCGGGGCTGGAAACGCCAAATTTATGTCCGTCCATGATGAAATTGTGTCACCTCAGGAAAATGATCTCTAACTTAACTTGTCTGAACTGACGGAACAACTAATGGATGAGCGCAGACACGTACATCAGCTTACATCATGTACATGGCGCAATTTCCCAGCTATTTCATATTGGAAGGACGTTTCCAGAAGCCATTGAATTATTATCGGACATCTCCGATATTGATTACTCTAATTACAAAATTCCTTCTTTTGCGACACAGATAATTTTGAGCTCTACCATTCACATGTATTGTTTACTAGTCAATTACCAATACAACTATGCAAAAATCTCAAAATATACGGAAAATTGGGGGCGCTCTTCAAAACAATGTGCTGTTATTGCTTTAAGGGACGTTTAGATGTGTGTGTGTGTGTGTGTGTAGATGTGTGTATGTGTGTGTGGGGGTGTGTGTGTATGTGTGTGTGTAGGCGTGCGTATGTGTTTATATCTATTAAAATGTTATATTTCTTTCTGAAAGATGATTTTTGTTATGTTTTATCAATGACGTAAATAGGTTTTAATGAAATCAGCACCAATAAAAAAATACGCCTACCGGATATTGAAACTTTGCACTAGTGCGCATATTCAGAGCTGCAGAGCCAACTACGGAAGATGCCAAGTTTCGTGTTGGCTATCAAAGGTAATGTGCGGAAGGACGGGACCAGACGTGTTAGATTATTTTTGTTACAGAAGCAAAGACTGCTACATTTAGTACGCAAAACCATACGGGTAAGTTTTAGTAAATAAATTTTCTATGATTTATGTCGTTTATTGAAAACAATTGTACAGTTATGTTAAAAAATACAGTTTCCAAATCAAAATATCTGTCATGCAATGGTTCTTTAATTATCTTCGATGGTAGATTTTGTCGCTCGGTTGAAAAAGTTTTAACCTACATGCATCCATACCAAGGTATATAGCTTGGGACCGTTTGTGTTTGTACCCTACTCTTCACGAAACTATATCCTTAACGTCCCTAGAGTAAAATCTGACAATTACCGCAAAAAGTGAGGTAGCGGTATTTTTGTTGTCAGATCTAGGAGCAATTTCCCACTAACTCAAGGCAGGGGTACGCTCCGTGATTTTTTGTCGGGTGGGTTTTGAAGGTTCAATTTAAGGGACGTTAGGAATATAACTGCAGTGTTCATGCATAGGTGTAACTCTCTTTCCCCCCAACATTCTAAATGACTGAACCGTGAGAGAACAAATTCTGTTATAACATGTTAAGGTAGGCCTATATTTTAAAGTATAGGCGATGTTATCTCCTACGCCATTGTGATGAAGGAACTTTGACAATTGTCTCACACTGCCAATAAGTCGTGCTTTCAATATTTGCCCTTAATATATAAAAGCCCTTAATTTTGCTCAAGAACGTTGACAGACTGGGCGCTTACTTGTGTTTATAGCCATCTATAGGTAAAAGTTTTAACTTTAAGCACCACTTGAAATATGTTCTCCATATTTTTTTCACATATATTTCTTTGCCATGTTTACCGTACATAAACTTGTTCGTGCACTCATAGACACGACAGATAGCTCGTGAACTTGCAGTCGGTGATGCTGATGGTAACATGGATGGATTATACATAGTTGGGAGGCATTGTTGATGCTTTGACATCGTAACTCTACATGTAAGTCCTGTGGAAGAGAACGATGGGTTTGGACTTACGATGATCGATGGCTTTAGGATTAATGATGCGCCATAACTCTTCAGTGGAATCCACCCTGACGTGGTACTTAATGACAAGAGGTCATGCATAAAGAAGGTTACATTCATGTTTGAAACGAATGAAAATAATTCGCGGAGGTACTATAGATATTTCAATATGGAAATGCCACATGTGATTCCAACACACAAAATTTGGATATGCGCACGTGTGATCCAGTGGAAAGCGCAGGACTCGATATCATAAGACCGTTAACCGTGAGTCGAGCTCGCTGTGGCAAGTGTTTGTGTCCTTTGGGTAATATTCTACTCTGGAATTGCATCGTAGACCTAAGCAAAATTTGGGGAGCTATTTATGGAGTGATTACATTACAATCTAAGTGCGATAGATATGTGCGTAGTCTGAGCAGCACCTACTGAAGCGAAATGATGTGCGATGCTGATGAAAGCGGCGCAATTGGCAATAGCGCTTTAAATGACTGACTTGCCGGTGATTAAGCGCTATATAAAAATTTGGTTAATATCAAAGAGGTTTATATAGATAGAGAGGCAAAACGCTACGTAATCTTTAGAAAATTCACAGTATCGCATGTTTTGCCGACACAAAGATATGAAAATAGAGTACCAACAATAAGAAAGCAATGCTGCCTCCGCTTTCTTCAACATACTGTGGGTGCAGCTTTGCATAAACACTAATCGGTAGTAGTGATACCATAAATTTATGTATGTGGTTAGAGGTGGCCCAGGTTAACTTGTAATAATAGGTGTACCGGATCATTGTGCTCAGATTACTCTTTTTTCTCATAATGCAATTGCGCGGCTAAGGTTGAAATAGATGTATCATGAGGCGGTTTATTAATCAAGACGACTGAGTGTCATTTCATTCGTTGTGTGGCCAGGGTTCGGACAAAATTTTAACAACCCAATAGACCAAAATCAAACAACTGATATGTTGGGCGGTTGTTGTATCAAGAATTGACATGAGGTGTGTATACAGCACGCAAAACTAATAATTATTCGTTGCAATATTCAAAATGATTCATCGCACAGCACGGACGACTGGTTTGAATGCTTTAACCCCCTTGGATTATATATTACATGAAGTCACTGAGATTTGGGGGTGTTTAAAATAGTCCACTTGCCCAAATCTGATACAATAAACCAGAATACTTGATTCCATTGTCAATATGGGTTTCCAAAGTATACCAAGTCATGATTGCCTGGAATAAAGCAAGATGGTCGTCACCTGTGCAGAGGGAATGGAAGTCACTCTACTCGTAAACACGGCAATCATTTTCTCAAATGCTCTGTGTTGTGCACAGGCATAAAACAACTCTTTACTTACAAGAGTCGTTTTCGACTGTCTGTAAATAGTGCCCCAATATTGGATTGATGAAAACAACCAAACACCCCAGTCAGCCAAGTAGTGGTCCCGTCTATTATTAGTGAAATAATTGGAACAGCGCCGTTTTTTTTGCATGGACTGACTTGCCAAACTACAATAGGCAACACCGTGCTTTGGTAACATGCCAGAACACGTTGCACGTCCAATCTATGAAAAATCGGGCCCAGTGTATAGCAAATTATGATGAATTCAATCTGATGGCCAGTAAAAAGATACGTAGGCTAATATGCATACATGACTTCGATAGCAGACAATACATTCATTTAAGATGCTTTAAAAATTGGTGGAATTACTGTAAACTTCAAAGACTACGCTTTTTCAAAACTTAAATTCCGTCACCCTTTCACATCATATTAGGTCAACTTAAGTATGTAGTTGACATTACGCAACAATGATACATTATTTTATAATAAAATCAGTTAGTTGAGACCTCAAATCGGGACATTTTCCACACTATATAAATCAACGGATAACACTTTAACATTTCAACGTGTTAATATTTATATTTTAGATACAAAGGTAAATGAGGCTTTGCAGAAGATTAACACTAAAACGTATTAAAACATGTGTTAATGTTAATGATTTTAACACTTTAAGATGTTAATTTTTGATATTATTATAAACAAGTAACATTGATTATTATAGGTGAACTATTAAATTTTGCTTCTACCGCCTAACCGGGGTCAGATATTTTAATTGTTATAACATTACAAAACAATTTCAAGACCATTTCCACTGAAACTGAAGCATTTTTTTAAATATTTGACTCCTGTAGAAGCTAATTTTAACCTTTGACCATTGTATAATCTTTTGTGATTCCCATCTCGCTTAAGTTACCCCTTCAGAAAGGCCATCATACACGTTTGTGTATGAGGTGGCCCTTGGCATGAACCCCCCCCCCCCCCCCCCCCCCCCCCCCCCCGTGATACCGATGTATAGTATAACCGTATCATTATGATACCAGATCCGGACTAACAACGAAATAGTAATTTTGTTTTTTGAAGCACATCGATTAAAGCTTTTAGAATATGTGTGTGTATACGCACATATTTTAAGGCTTAAGCCTTTAAAGTATAGTTCACACTTTCTATACTTAACATGAAATCTTAAAAGTCTGCAGCATATTCCTCTCGCGAGCTAATTCTAAATTATCTTTTTATTACAAAATAAGCTGGCGTTTTCGGCATATTCATTCATTTCAGGTATGATTTACTCCATTTGTAAGCATTCTACACGTAAATATTCATTTTTCGGAAATGTCCTCTTGTCTCTTTAAGGTGCAATGGGGCATCGAACATTTGGAACAAAATTAGTATTAACTCTAACCGTTGTGCCCAGAAAGATCTTTTGGTTTTCAATTCGTACTCTATTGTCTAAAAAATAACGCAATTGTTGCGTTTTAACTCATCAAATTCAAGTATACTGTAAGTGCCATTTAAATAAAGTTGTGATATCACATGATTTCAGATTCTCGCCCCCAGCCTGACTTAGCTAAAAAAAATTCAAATTTTTAAATCATCTGAACCGTTAGCCTAATATAAGTAATGTGTGTGTGCCTAATACGTACGTGCAGATTAGATTTTTTTTTCTGCAAGAGAATTTGTATTTTGCATCTGTATCCTGAAACTACAACACAGTGGCATACGTAGATATGGGACACATCGATATAACACCAAAATACACAATAAGAATGAATTGAATAAGCTGGTTTTGATAACACCTACTGAACCATTTACAAAAGAGTGTGTGCTAGTTCGGAGTGTACCTTTAACTTTATGTTAAGCCGAGTTAACACTTCACATGCTCTTTGTAAATAGTTTTACGATTATGCCGTGGCTAAGTAGTACTTGGTGTAAAAACTAAAACGATTATGCCGTGGCTAAGTAGTATAGTACCTAGTGTAAATGCTGCTAGAAAAATACATCGTCCTCGAACTCCGTATAAATTTTGCCTTAGATAATTTCCTTGTTGCAAAGCAGACAAAAGAATCAGTAACAGATTAAAAGGTTAACGTGATATTAATGGCAATGTAACTCGTACACAGAGTGTTAATGTCGTTCACGAAACATTGATGTAATCGCGTGCGGCGACGTCAAGCGTCAAGCTAAAAATATACTACGGGGAAACCAGCAGCTATATTCCTGATCGGGAGGTTGATAATCAAGAATTTATTCGTCGTATTTTGTAGTGCAAAGGAATATCCACTGGTATCAGTCTTAATTTAATTTTGATCTATACACAAATATTGCTGGATATAAAACAACAAAATGGTAAGTATTTACAAATTATATGGGTGGGGTTATTAAAATACCGTATCAGTAGTGTTTTGTACCTGTGATTGCGCATTGATGAGCTTGGTAATCAAAACATGTGATATAGTGTGTGTTTTTATAGTGTGTGTGTGTGGGGGGGGGGTTAAAAGAATTGATATAAACGGGCGTTGGAACATTTTTCAAGGAAGACGACAAAATACTACTTTGATATTGGTTTCTGCCTAAATATATTAACAAAACAAAAGTACAACGTATAGCAGTCACGTGAGATGAAAAATGAAAATCGTCCGGCGGGACGACCCCATGCTCATGCAATCGGTAGACGGAAAGCTGCATGACATTTAACGCCGTGCATTATAATCATTTATCACTCTGGTGTCAAATTCTACATGGACGCCGAGTCGTAGTAGCAGTTGTTGTGGGACTGCGATTGGTTTTTTTTTAATTGTATCCTTAAAACAAGTCATTTAAGTACTGTAGAAAGTATAGTACTGCAATAATCTTGTATGCAACACATCCCAGTATATAAAGGCTGACTCAGAGATTTCTTGAGGATAGCGCCCTCAAATTTCTAACAAATTGTGTTTTTTTTATATACATGTTATGCTTGTCCACATCCTAATCACTGTGTGAAATAGCTAAGCTCAAATCGATGTCCTTCATATAGAAAATTACTACTTTGTTATACAATTCCGGATCTGGAATTTTTTTGTTATACACAGTATCAGATGGTACTGTCATACAAATTTTGTTTACTGCATCATAGCGGGAAATCCGATTCATCTCAAACTTTGTAATTGAACATATTAGGTGACTATCTTTAGTTCAAGTTGACTATTCGTAGTTAAGTAAAATGATGATACAGTGTGAGATAGATTGTATTTTCAGTGTGTTTATACAAATTTATATTGGATCTGTACAAGGTTCTATTTCCACGTGTTTAAGTAGGGCCAAATATCAGCTAGGCCAGTTGGGCGAAGTGCCAGCAGTGCCTGGTTATATCATTGCATATTCAGAAATATTGACAATTTCTTGACAGCTGACATCAGTTACGATGGTCGAGTCGACTATTTAGGTACTACAGTAAACTTGAACAAGAGTATAGTGAACTTAACTTAACTTAAGTTTACGATACCACTATTTATACCATCAGTTTTCAATAAAAGTCACATACACTAACATTTTTTTTGTTTGGAAAATGTTATTTATCTCTCAATTCTTGGCTATTTTCGGATGTTTTAAATAATTCTGCCATTGCGCGGGGCATACATTGGTGCCCAGCACCAACATGTTTCTTGTTATTATTATGCTATCCCCTACGTTAGGGCGAAGTTCAGGGGCGGATCCAGGGAGGGGGCGCGCGCCTCCCGGTAATTCTGCAAATTCTTGCAAAATCAGCCCATTTTGAGCTATTTTGGACCAGTTACAGCCTTTCAGCCCCCGGTAATTTTGACATTTTTCAAATCCTGGATCCGCCATTGAAGTTAGACCTTATATTTCCCCAAACGCCCTCCTTTATAATGTGTTTTTTTTTTCGTTTAGCGTTACAAAGGGTATATGAATATTAATGCTTGCTAATATACAGGATTTTGCTGTAGACAGTCCGTTGTACATCTCTTTATAGTCTCATGAATATGGTAAATTTCAACCTAACATTATTATTATTTTATCATTGTAATTATCATGCTTATTATTAGCAGTAGTAGCAGCAATTTTATTCAATTATCGTTTCTATGTGGTCCCAATTTTTGCGAAACATGACAATAATGATAACGACACGTTCATGTGCTATTTGAAGTAAGAAATTTTGTTACAATTGCAATGATGAATATGTATTTAAATATTTGTTTAGAATCACCTAGTTAGCAACCTAAGCAAGAGAAAGAAGAAGAAAACTGCAGATACAGACATGACTCGCCAAGGAGACAACCTCCGCCGGGAGTATGAACAGTGAGTTAATACAATAGTCAGACGCGGATACAGGGAGGGGGCGGAGGGGGCGCGCCGCCCCCGGTAATTCGCCAAATCTGCAAAAATCATGCCCATTTTGGAAGCTTTTGGACAAGGTTTCACCTTTCAGCCCCCGGTAATTTTGACGTTTTTTTATTAGTAATAAAACTGAGTCGACAAAAAACCTGACATTTCTGTAAACAAACAGTCTATCTCGTGGCGGTCCCTTGGGAGAACAGGTCGAGTGAATCACATGCGATATGACCTTTGCTACTTAGCCGATTTGTTTTTATAACAAGACGGGCCCAAAGAAAGTGGGCCATCTCAATAATAAATTCCGATGTAGTGTCATTTTCATGAACACCCGGTGTGAAAGAAGATAGAGTACGGTGGGGATCATAGTCGGTGGACTCATGAGTCCGGGGCGCCATAGACATAACGCGAATAAAGCGTGATGAAACTAATGTGGTAAGAGTCAACGAATCGATTGACCTTATTGTTCACCATTGTTCCCGGACTATGGATACGCCGGACAATTGGTTACTTACTTCTACACCGGTAGCCTCCCGGTCTGACAAATGGATGAACATGTGTTAAGAGTGGTCCAATTATTCATTTCGGGAACGCTTAATTCCTGAGCAGAAATGAACTTGAACTGGCGGGAAAAAAAAATAAAAGTCATCAAATAATTCTTTCTGGAATCAAAAATGTACAGCAGTAAAACATGGTTTGCAAGTTATAGAAGCGGGATTGGTAATATTAAAATAGCAGTAATGAGATTTTGGTATCTGAGAAAGTTCTCATTTTCTTGTTACCCCAGTGAAATTTAAGGCTGAGGTTGATGAGGTACGGTTCCGTGTGATGTTATGAACAAAAAAACGTCTCCAAATGGGCTATACCACATTTATCACATACACTGTCTTGGCCAATTTTAATTACACATTTTGCTTGTGTCAGTTAAAAATATAACATTAAAAAAAAAAATTAATCGGAGATTTTTTGGTGATAGGCCTTCATGGTGAGGAAGAAAACATAATCGGGTCTTCTTCTTATTAGCGTATCCACAAGTCATTGGGAAGTGTTGTGGTGTGTCAGGATTATGTCAAATGAGGGTGCTTGTGTGTGAACTGGGCCGCGGATCAATGTACGGACGCTCCTAAACGGCCCGTTTTGATGCTGGGAGGC
Organism: Ophioderma brevispina; assembly: GCA_023653785.1. NCBI lineage: Eukaryota > Metazoa > Echinodermata > Ophiuroidea > Amphilepidida > Ophiodermatidae > Ophioderma > Ophioderma brevispina. The sequence goes on along the minus strand of JAMKCH010028910.1, from coordinate 22,367 downwards.
GGTTGGGAACAGTCAGGGGTTTCACCCTACTCTATTCGACACTGACGGCGATGTAAATGTACAGTTGTGACTCTCTGTACACGGGACCGACGGCTTAACGTCCCCTCGAAGGACGAGCTTTAATGATCCATTTGCTCAATTCTAAGTGAACCATGAGGAAGGAGGAGAGCTGTATTCTGTATAATCAATAGCTGATACAGATTCAAATCCAGAATTGATAGTACCCGAACAAAGCCCAGCAAGTGCCACGACCCCACCCGGATTCGAACCCGGGATTTTGCTTGGTAAATTTGCGCACAGGCAAGCACCCTAACCAGCTTAGGCCACGCTCTCCCACAAAAATCGGGTCACCCCACCTTGAAAGAGATACGGCACATTTGTTTAATTGAAAAGAATGCGCCATCAAAACCATGTTTTGTATGGTTGTAATGGTTGTACAAAAACTCTCATGACCTAACATTATTATATTTTATTCATTGTAATATCAGCTTATTATTAGCAGTAGTAGCAGGCCTTTTATTCAATTATCGTTCTATGAGTCCCATGTATTTGCGAAACATGACAATAATGATAACGACACGTTCATGTGCTATTTGAAGTAAGAAATTTTGTTACAATTGCAATGATGAATAGTATTTAAATATTTGTTTTTAAACACATAGTGAAACCTAAGCAAGAGGAAAGAAGAAGAAAACTGCAGATACAGACATGACTCGCCAAGGAGACAACCTCCGCCGGGGAGTATGAACAGTGAGTTAATACAAAATAGTCAGCGCGGATCCGGGAGGGGGCGGGAGGGCGCGCGCCCCCGGTAAATTCTGCAAAAATCTGGCAAATCAGCCCATTTTGGACGCTTTTGGACAAGTTGCAACCTTTCAGCCCCCCCGGTAATTTTGACGTTTTTTTTTATGAGTAATAAAATGAGTGACAAAAAACCTGACATTTTCTGTTAAACAAACAGTCCTAATCGTGGGCTGGTTCCCTTGGAGAACATGGTCGAGGAACACATGCGAATACCTTGCTTAACTTGCAGTGTTTATAACAATAGATGGCCCAAAGAAAGTGTGCATCTCAATAATAACTTCCGAGTAGTGTAATTTCATGAACACCCTGTGTGTGTGAAGCAGATATAGTCCGGTGGGAATCATAGTCCGTGGTGGGACTTAGTCCGGGGACTGCCATAGACGATAAAACGGAATAAAGCGTTTATGAAATTAATGTTGCGTAAAGAGTCAACGGAATCGATTGCCTTATTGTCACCATTGTTCCGGGACTATGAGTACGCCGGACAATGGTTATCTACACCAGGTTCGCTCCCGGGTATGACAAAGGGCTATGTGAACTGTGTTAAGAGTTGGTCCAATGTATTCATCGGGAAGCTTAATTCATGAGCCAGAAAGTGAACTTTGAATGGGCGGAAAAAAAAAAAGTCATTCAAATAAATTCTCTGGAATCAAAATGTACATGCAGTAACATTGTTTGCAGTTAATAGAAGCGGTAAATATTAAAATAGCAGTAATGAGATTTTGGTATCTGAAGAAAGTTATCATTTTCTTTTACCACAGTGAAATTTAAGGACTGAGGTAATGTTTCCTTTTGATGTTATGACAAAAACGTCCCAAATGTGGGTTTAACAACATTTATCAACATACATGTTTCTATGGACCAATTAATACACATTTTGCTTGTATTTCAACCAGATCGAAAAAATAATGGATTTTTTTGGTGATATGCTCCAGTGAGAAGAAAACATAATCGGGTCTTCTTCTATTAGGTATCCAAAGTCATTGGTAATGGTTGTGGTGGTGTCAGGATTATTTCAATGAGTGTGTGAAACCGGGCCGCGCGTATCCATGATTACGACGCTCCTAACACGGCCCGCTGTGAGGCTGGGGCGGATTGGGGAACAGTCAGGGGTTTTCACCCCTACTCTTATTCGACACTGACTGCGATGTACATGTAAAGTTGTGACTCTCTGTACACGGCGACGACGGCTTAACGTCCCCTCGAAGGACGGTTGCTTTCATGATCCATTGTCAATTCCAAGGGAACCATTGGACAGGAGAGCGGTGGTTTCTGTATTTAATCAATAGCTGGTATACAGGAGCAAATCCCGAATTGATAGTACCCGAAGAAATCCAGCAAGTGCCACGACCCACCGGGATCGAAACCCGGAATTTTGATGGTAAATTTGCGGCCAGGGGGGGGGGCAATGCACCCAGAAACCGCTAGGCCACGCTTCCCACAACAATATCGGTCACCCCCACATTTAAAGAGATATGGCACATTTGAAAGAATTCGCCATCAAAAAACCCATGTTTTGTATGGTTGGTTGTAATGGTTTTACAACTCTCAACTGAACTTTATGTGTAAAATGGAATGAATTTGTAATAAAACCACTCCGGAGTGGTTTTATTTAGAATTCTAAGTTCACAGTATAACCACAAGAAAAATACATACATTAGAGTTCTTCCCTTTGCATGCACTTTGTGTACCTGATCTGTTATCTTCAGGGCCGTAGCCAGAGGGGTGCGAGACGCACCCCCCCCCCCCCCCCCCCCCCAAAAGACAAAGTCGCTTTAGCATGTTGAAGGTCCGCTGGTGATGTTGAAGGTTCCGCTTTGGTGTGTTTAATTTTGCGTGTGTTATGTCAGTGTTGTGGTTTACCCGACTATTATTGGCAATGCAGTGGTTTGCACGCATACGACTGTAATATATATAGTTTTGTTGTTGTACCTATGCCCACATAGTTACCATTGTCCATTTCAAAAGTCCACTGACAAGACAGGCGCGAAACTAATGCCCATGAATTATCATAACCAAAAACATCTGATTCCAAATATGAGATTACGTACTCCAGCAATGTGTAACCACAATGGGCCATTAGATCAGTATTATAATGTGTCATGGTGTGGTAGGCCAATTTAGGAGTTTTTGTTATTCATATTGGCAGGCCATAGAATGTCCTAGGTGAGAAAAACACCAGAAGGGTCACTCTTCATAAAACAGGTTTTTTAAGAGTCACTGGGAAATTTGAAATATAGTGCGCGCTCAAGATTATTTGTTGCGTGTGGTAAAGCTTTTCTATATATTTAGCCTTCACCTGAAATGATTAAGCCCAATAAGCCCTTGTGGTAAGCAGAATGGATTTTTTATAATAAACCACGCCGGAGTTGGTTTTTATTCAGTAGCGGACAGTGGATAATGTGTTGATACTAGAAAACCACATCGGGAGTTGATTCCCTCGGCATCCACCCGTTTGACAGGGTCAGTGACATTTGTGGATTATTATCAATGAGTCTAGTCTGATGATATTCATGTAATAAACATATTACAGGCCCACAAATGGTTGTAGAAGTGAATGTTTACTTTTGGGTTTTTACTTTTTGGTTCACGAAGTATTAAACAGGTACTTTATTATATGCGTTTTCAAACCGTACACTGCTATAATGTTTGAATTTTATTTTTTTTATCAATTTCCGAATTTGAAGGTCCGGGTTTGAAAGCAAGTGTAGGACTTCCGGGTCAGACTTTGTTTTGTTTTGGGGCCGCCGTTATCGCTGTGTATATGTATGTTGGGCGGGGGGTCCTTTCGGGTACATAAAGGTGCAGCGTGATTCCAGCTACCTTCTGCTGTATTCATGGGTCACAAGATATCCTGATATTCAAAACATTTTGATAGTTGATTGAGGATCTGTAAGGTTTGTTATGAGCAATTCTTTGTTCCCCACGGTCGCATTGGTCACCGTGCATGCAATTCTGTCCGACAGTTACGGGACAGAAAATACAAATGCGAATTTCTTACAGAGGCGACCAAATGTGCAGCAAGATGAGGTACACGTGTATTCTTAAGGCTAACCACGCTATTCGGTTCAAGTTGATATAAAAATCTCAAAACTTTGTGAGTGGGGGGTACGAGCTGTTTGTGGATCACGAACTACCCCGTTAATGGGTGCAAAATTCTGTCGAAAGTTACCTTTTTTTGGGTGCTTTTTATTGCTTGATCAAGGATTATACACCTGTCAATGAGAATGTGGACCGGAGACAAATAATTATGAGCTTTATCTGATATGTAAAGAGAAATTTTGATGACGCGAAGGGTAATTCCATGTTAAAATGGAATTTCCAAAACAAATTTGTTCATGTAAAACAACACACTACCAGGTACAACAGAATACCAATGGTGATATCCAATTAAAGGAGATAATATTATGATTCTAATTTAAATGGTTTTTATAGTAAGATTGAATTACATTGGTTCAAATTATGCCAAAAGAAATGAAGAACAGACAAATTACTGCCTCCAATTTCTCCACATTTAAATGACAATACAATAGTTTTTATTAAAATTGAACGAGGTGAAATTAAGACTGAAAAAAAATTTAATCACTGATTATTGTTCAATGTAAGAAAGATGATGCGACAACGCAGTATTCAAAAGAATAACGCGATTCACGTAAAACGGTTAAGAGAGTCACACTCTGAATGGGTGATCTAAAAAAGTTGCTTCAAATTTGCAGCCAATCTTTTGTTCTATAGTGTAAATGTAATACATGGTAATCACTTGTGTTGCTGAATTATGTACTCAGTTGCTTTGAGGATGAATTTGGACATGTAAAATCCGAAGATAGTTGTCTTTTTGTCGTTTTTGATGTTGTAACAGCGAGTTCTACGCCAAGAGTTGCGTTCCATAAACTATCATGACTATACAGTAGTATACTACAAATGAATGTTTTTGTGATTTGATACGATGGCTCTAAAAGTATGGTGTATATGTAGAGAATAGAAATCAGCCAGTACCTATCAGTTGATTTTATGACATTTTGAATACGCTAATTTTGTCAAAATGTTTACGCGAGTAAACATGGAATGGACCCCGAAGTGGGGTGACGATTGCTTTGCAGTATAGGATCAACCACCTTTAAACACCAGAGGTATGAGCTGGTTTGTATGTGTCCGGGTACAAAAAGGGAAATACTGTATCTTCCAACAGGATGTGATCCCGGAATTCGAAATAATTCAGAGGAAATAAGAGTATGGTGTCAAAGGAAAATATATTTTCTGGTGGGGAAAAATTAACAACTTAGACCAGGTCTAACTTTAGACCCGATATAACTCTTTGTGCATACAAGGGACCTATAAGTTGACTAGCCAATTTCGCTCCATTTCTTCGGAGGTTTCTGAGCACCATCCACGAGATCCATGTAAGGTCCCATCTGGTTTCAAAAAGCCTTTTTGTCTTGGTCCCACAGGGCTATGGTATTTCATTTGCGAATTTTTTTCTATAAAAAGATCGGTGGTTAAAAATAGCATTGATGGTAAAAAAATTTTGAACATTATTTGGTCGCTTATCGTTTGAAAAAAACAAGCAGGATCAACTCAAATTTCAAGAGCAAACGAAGTTTGATATTCTCTACGCCACACACTCGCTCACAAACATGGGAGATGCTCGCAAGGTAGTATTGTTTGCAATTTCATTGCAATAGTTGGGGTGTTACTAGGAAGGAAAACGAGAACGCAAGATACTAACGCCAATTTGTCTTCCATTGAGAAAATTTAAAATTTTTTAAAAATCAAAAAACTAAAAAATTAATATTTTTAGTATTTATTACTGAAATACTTAATCGAAGAATTAAGGTTTTTAGGTACTTGCTCAAGGCTTTTTTTATCTTAGTCATTATAAAATACGTTTTGATTAAAATGTAAGATTTGTAGTTAAGTTTCGTGCCGAAATTACTAAAGAAGAAGTAACCGTTTTAGGCTTTGGCCCAAGGGTTTATTACTAAAAAAGATTACAAAGTTGGTCTATTTTTTAATGGGAATAGTATTTACAATGAAAAGAAGAGGAAAAACCCTGGGCAAGTGCCTAAAACCTTAATTCTCATCATTAGTAAATTTCGTTAAGAAAATTACTAAAAGTCTTCGTTCTTCGTTTTAATAACACCCAAGCGATAGTAGAGAGAGAGGAGAGAGAACAAAGAGGGTGCTGGTGAGGAGTGAGAGGAGAGAGAGACGGAGTGAGAGCGAGACGGAGAGAGAGAGAGAGCGATTATCAACATAACGTAGGTAGAGCCCAGGGGTAGAGATCACAAGATTTCGTTACCGTGCATATGGACGGAGTTGTATTGTCATTGCAAATAGACGTGGAAATTCCATCCATAATCATTGGATATAAGCTAAAATAAAAACTTCGACCGGACCCCCTCCATTTTGGTAACACGTAGCACCGATTTGAAGGGACACAAACTCATATTAATTACATCATGTAAAGGGATTTTTATATAATAACTGATTGTATTCAGCAAGGCTTTGATATTCGTAGCACAGATTAACACGGGTGAATAGATTTATATATTATACTTGTCTTCACATACAGCTGTGTTGGGTGTAATTAATCTTATTTGCACTGTGTGATATGCAGTATTACTCGTTTAAAAAACTTTATTTTATAAGTCAGATGGTAAATAGTTATGGGGAGAGTAGTTAAAATAAAGCGTTGTACAAATATGTTTTTGTTTTCAGTTGTCCGAAAATTCATTAGTGGAGTGTGGAAAAAAAACGTTCGGTTGAGGCACTTTTCTTACTTTTAGATAATTATATTGTGTTATGACGTCTCGTATAGACGTCTAAGGTCAGAAATACTTTACAAAACAAATAAAATTTTTTTGGAAAAGTCTGGCACAAAAGATTAATGAGATATAATTTAAACAGTTGAAATGATCTTCCTGAGTGTTAAGAATTTGGTATGTCCCAAAACAAAATTACATATAATTACACAATTAAGGATTATTAGATTATAAAGAGTTCATAGTATCCTATGTGGACGGCGAGCGTTGCAGTCAACGATGGTATGTCCTTAAAGCGAAGACTCCAAAATGAAAGTAGCAAAGTTACATAATTTAACTCTTCAGTTAGTACCCATAATTTAACTCTTCAGGTCGTATAGTCCATGGGAATCTTCTCCAGTCCTGAGATAACGTTTTGTCAGAGTTCACGACGAAAGGTTAAATTAAGTACCTCGACGACATAATACACAGTATATTAGTCCAAGATAATCACCACGATTTCTATTGTCCACAATTTGGATCCTATTTTGATCAGCAATTTGGCTTTCAAAGACGACAGTAGAAAATTTAAAGCACTCTGCTAACATGGAATTATATATCATGTCACTAGAACTTTTACAGTCTGCCTCTTAAGGCAGAGTAAAACTAGCTACCTTCTAGTAATGTAGTAGTGGATGCTGGGCAGAGAGTCCTTCCAGTGAAAGTATTTAACTACTCACAGATAGATTCCCCTTTCTAACAATCAATCATTACTCATCCCATGCATAAACACAACTTAACACCAGCTGACAATCGGATTCATCACCCAAAAATTACATCTCTCCATATATCACTCTATGGGGGAAAATTCCAGATCTTGCAATGTTTTGATCACCAAAACATAAACAAGTTTCTAAGTTTAGCATCCTTGGGGAATTCCCCACTTCCCCAGTGTGCAATCTAAACCAGGTGCAGCTTGCAAAACAAACTAGGGGGTATTCCCCTTCGCTATTTTATAGGAAACAAAGTGCTTTTCCGTGAGAAATATTTTCTCAAAAAAATGAGAAAATAATATTTGAAAAGTTTAATCAGAAAAATGGAGGCCATAGAACAAATTGTCCATTGTATCATCATCATCGTCATCGTCATCGTCATAAATCATCATCATCATCATAATAATCATCATCATTATATCGTTCTCAAAATTTATAGCATTATTTCCTGTAAATTTTAAAAAGAAAACACTTAAAATAAAAAAAGAGACATCATAAGAAAGCTGATTATTTGGCCAGGATGACCCCCAACACTACTCAAAAACCAGTCGTAGAAGAATATAATACAAAGAGGAGGAACAGTGAGTTTGCAATAAAATATTTACAGCTTTAAGTACATGAACAGTTAACGAGCTAAAGATAAAATTTAACGTGAATTCTGAGTAGTAAAATTAATGCAAAAGCAGAACATGTGAATTCGATTTCTGTAGCATTGATCCTCACATGATGGGATTTACCTTCGTCAAATTTTAACTCCAGATTGACAAGAATACATAGAAGAAAGCTAAGTGGACAATTCTTAATACCGGCAGACCCAAAGCCAATGGGAGCTAACGCTGGGAGGATTCAAACAAACAACTTCAAAACGGTATTATGTAATATTTAATTCACTCTAAAAATAAGGAGTGAATAAAGAGGTTAACCACATATAAAATCTTGGTCAAAGTGGAGTCAACTTAACGCATTTTTAAGGTAGCATTCACTTCAAATTTGGACAGATGTACTCCACATATGATGACAATTCCACTTAATTACTCTTTTTTTTCATTGATGACAAATGAACTATCAGGTTAATTTTGTATGGCGTGCATATGTTCAACAAAACCATTTCATGTCGCCATTATTAAGCAAGCATATATTTGTTTAATACAGAATTGCTTACATTCCGAAAGAATCGAGGAGACTTCGGACAATGGCTCACGCTTATTTAAGAGAGGTATACGACAGCCTGTATGTAATTAGTGATATACAGGATGTTAAGGTATTGATATTGAAGGTTATGGTGGGTGGGGTCAGAACTCAAAGATATTTATTAAGCAATAAGATAATGGTAATATTTTGCTATTAACCATTGGTATCATTCTAATTGAGATGTCCAAAGGAGTTTATGGGCAGGATGCATACAAATGTTTCAAACGAGAAGCAATTCAGGCGTTTGTGTATCAAGTCTGTGAATATGATATAATAAAATGATGATATAAAATAGCTTTGTGATATATATCATTCAAGGAAGAGCAGTTATATGTCTGGTATGTTAACATTACCAGCCTTTCTTGGAAAGATTTGAGATATTAGTTAAATGTATAAGAACAGGTGAACGAATACGCCACTGGCAAACTGCCATTTAACTCTTTAAGTCATTGCAAAGATAGTAAGAGAGAGAGAGAGAGAGAGAGAGGAGGGAGAGAGAGATTGTGTGTGTGCGAGCGTGTGCGCGCTCGTGTGTATGAGCGAGGTATTCATTATTGGTATTAATGTGGTTTGGTATGTCAATGAAACAGTTCCCGTAGGATTTTTATGCTAAAATTGATTTCTTGCTGTTTTTCATTCAATAGGGACCAGACTGTCAGAAAATGATGGGGTGCAAAATTTTAGACTGCTCTGCCCTCTTTCAAGGGGGAAATGTTACCACAGGGAATAATTTGAAATCGAGAAAAAGCATATATTTGCCTAGGTTGCGACCTTTAATTAAAGTGCTATAGCCCCATAATGGTTGAAGGTTATCCTGGGGCAACATTTACCCAATGCTCAGATTTTGTTGAAACTGGTGATAAGTTGTTTGTATTGTCTCATAGGATCCAAAATGTATTATTTTACAGTGTGTGACATTTCGTTGGTTTATGATTTCTAGGGTCACCAAATTTTTCGTGGATGTTACAATGGTGATATCGCCAATTTGGTTAAATGCATTTTCTGTTTCAGTATGACAAGAGGAATCATTTGACACCACTTTCAACAACATCGGAGCATTACCACCTAGGGTGACCTTGAACCATTATGGGCTATACCGCATTAACTATTTAAAAAGTTTAGGCCCTATTGAAACCCAAACAGCAACAAAATCAATTTTAGCATGAAAATCCTATGGGAATACACACCAAACCACACTTATTTTCTCAATGTACTTTCACAGCAATTCTGTGTGCCTCTATTTCCCGATGACTGGGATATGTACAAAGATTGTGTGAGCTGTTACCATGAATGCATCACAAGTCACGTATGTTACGTAATTAAGCTAAACTATTAATTAAAGCATCATTAAGGATAAGAAAATATTAAAGCATACTGAGTACTCAGTTGCTAAGCATGTGTTTTTCAAATCTGTTACAACACATGCCAAGCAAACAATGAATTTTGGCAGTGATGTCGCTATATCACCAGCTTTCAGTCAATAGAAATAAGATATTAGTTCCTTCTAGAATTTTCCCAATATAAACAATATCATTGGAAGTGATTGTATTATGGGTTCATATGTTTTAATATTGTTTCTATTCGACATGCATCCTTTACGAGATGTTTAAAAATTAAACACAGGATAATTGGGCATGAGAAAGGACATTTACAATGTTTTTCAATGACAACTGCTCTCACAAATGTTTTACATCTGGAAGTTGAAACATTTGCCTTAAACCCTTGCTGTTCGAAATTAAACTGCACAACAATTTATTTAAATTATCATCTATAAAATGTAAAATTTTTTAATGTTTAAATTTAATTAAATATCAATAGGACACACACATAGCCATGCATAAACAATTGGATTCATTTTCCATTTGCATATACAACTTTGCATACTTTACGTTTTTGATACAAAACAAAACCAATTGAAATTTAAGTGCAGTAATAAGCAATAACCAAAACTAATTAATACTTTCTGTGAATAGTTACTATTATCTTTTTTTGGGGCGGGGGTAGCCTGCGCTACCCGCCTATTCGCTTGGGTTTTGACCTACTTTTCAATAGCAGTGTTGCAGTAAAATATTCGTGCCGATTGATACCTCTAAAATCTACGTGTGTGATAGTTTATGAATTGTTGTGCAATTTTACGTCATATGGATTATGTACTCAATACGCGAAACCTGAACTACATTTCCAAAAGATATTATGTTCAAAAGAGTATCAGGGCAATATCAGGCGCAAGGTTCCTTGAGAAAATTTTACAACAGTGATTTGCTTGCTGTTAACAGCGTCTTTAAATCTTTATGAGTGCATTGAATGAGCGGATGCTTAAACGTTGGGCACCACATTGCAAGTCGTGGGCGCGGGATATCAATAAAATAAATAAAATTTCCTATTAAAAGAAAGGGTGGATCAAGAGGAAATACGCATGTAATTGGTATTTGAAGGTATTAGTAATGATATACTTGCTTTATTTTGTATGCTTTGTATGCCATGAGGTGCATTGAATGAACGGAATCTTAAACGTTTGGCACCACATGTCGGCAAAGTCGTGGGCGCTAAATCAATAATAAATAAAATTTCGCTTTAAAAAGGAAAGGCGGGTCAAGGAAATAATCCATGTATGGTATGGAAGGTATTAGTAAGATGATATATTGCTTTAATTTTTGTCATGCTTGAGTCAACTGTTCAGATGATATAAAAAGTATCTTTCTTTAAAATAATTATTAATTTCTTTTAGGGAATCAAGGGGACATGCGTGGATCACGAATGCCCATTAAGAATGTTTTTCCTTTGATGTTTGAATAAAAAACGTTTTCAAAATCTTCACTATCCAAGGTTGGATTGATTTAATTGGCTTTTATTTAAGTGGGAGAGGCCTCGAGGAAACAATTGTTTTAGGATTTTGATTGGATCAGCAACCTTTATTAATAAGGTTCTTTACATTTTTTAGGAAACATGAATGGCTGGGATTTGATGGGATCAGCCACCTTTATTTAAGTTTTTGCGGTTATAGGGCATTTTTATTTATTACGCAAATTAACTCTAGATGACTTTTGATTTTTTTTGGATCCCCCTGACACCCGTATAATAAACTCGGGCTGTTAAAGTTTTCTACCTGCATGTCAAACATCAGGTTCCATAGGTCAAGGGGCTTTCAAAACGCATAGAGTCGGACAGATAGATCTTCTGTTAGTAGTACTAGTGGCATTTCCCCTTTTTGTGACTTTTTACCTATGCGCACACATTTTAATAGAACTTGCATATTTACGAGTACTACGGTGTAATGATATGTAATAAGTCCTGAAGTAACGACTGTTCTAAGTTTGGGGATATGATTGAAATAGATGGCAGTGGCGTGGGTGAACATTTTAAAATTTTGGCAAATTTAAGTCTTTGTGGGACAGAGGTAAAATTTAAGAAAATAATATGAAGTCATTGGGTGACAATGTTGCTGAAAGTGGGAGCTTTACATTTTTTAAAGGGCTTTAAAATAATTATTTAAAACAAAATGTTAGCGATCACGTTGGTACGTGTCACCGTGTGCCGAATCCTATAACATACTTTACGTCCGTCGGCATGCAAAATATCCGGAATTGCTTCTTCTAGTTCTGTTGGTGAGTCTGCAGTGGTCAACCTTGTGGTGGATAAGTATAGCGTTGATTGTTTTCCCGAATAAAGTGTATTATGTTGTATTTTGATTGGTCGCATTTTTTCCTTTAAAAATCGTAAATGTAATAGAGGGATATGAACCCCCTATTCACTCTGCGTTAAATTATTTACGTTCATGTATACCTCGGTTAAGTGTGTCCAAAAAATCACATAAGTCAACTTGCAAAAACTCCCACAAAATGTCGTCTTACTAATCCCTTCCCATACCTTTTACATGGCTATTTCCCCTTGACACGCCCTTTCCTTTTTAAAGGAATTTTTATTCTTGATTTATTCAGCTCGAAGATATCGTCTCAAATGGTTTGCAAAGGGGAGAGATGGTTCAACTGCTTGCATGGATTAATAAATACACAGGCTCGGATCTGCTGAAAAATCCTTCTTTGAGTATCAGGGACAGTGACCTTCTGGGTGCGCCGTTATCATATCAGACACTCTCGAACTTGCGGAAAAGGTATTTCAGATTATTTTGACATCAATATTTACTTTAACGCATTTGATAGAGGATAAACATTTGGAATGTGATTATAAAGTGATAATGATACTGAAACAACGAATTTGACTCTTCTTCAATACAGATATTTCGATGCAGTTATCACAGATTTCCAAAGCTGGTTGCCCAAGAACTTAAAGCAAGATATGACGGTAAGTAATACTATAATAAAGCGGTGCTAAAAAGTGCTGCAAAATGTAGAAGATATGTATAAATTGTAATTTGTATTGTATTAAATTACTCGTTTGACCTTCTTAGCTCTTCTTGTTGTCCAGTCGTCGAATTTAATGTAACGCTGCGATCTGATCATTCAGGTCAATTCAAAGTATAATCATCAACATTTTGTACAGAAATCGAGCTTAATGAGCGAGTCCACCAAAGAAAATATATAAAAATACAAAATATATTCAAATATACTGGAAAGAATCCGTACTACAATTACTTTATTTATATCAAAACAAATCGGTTGCCTAGAATGTTTATGACTTCACCTGTCATATCAATATCTTTGAACGTGTATAGAAAACAAACACAATGCATTATGCTGTACGAGTTGCTGTGTTTTTCAAAATCTGCCAAAATCATTCCAGATGCGCTTTGGATGGTGATGTCAAAGGCAATCAGTCAGTAAATCTAATAGGTATTAGTCCAAAAAATAATAAAGGTTTGACTTAGAAACCCGCGCTCATTTCTATTGAAAGTAAGTTTTAGCGCGTAGCTCTATGCGCTGCGCTGATATTCCTAACGCCCCTTAATGACATTTTTTGCCACTTTAAAAAAAATCATGGAGCGGACCCTTGCCTAGTTTTAGAAGAAATTGCCCCTAGCTGTAACAAGAAGAAAAACGCTTTTTTGCGGTGATCGTCAGGTTGGTATAGTCATTTTCCGAAAAGGACGTTAGAAATTATGTTGTTTTTGTTCATAACGCCTCCCCTCTGCGAAATGTTTGATTCACTGTCATTTTAATCACTGCAATAAGAAACGACGAAATGTGAAAGTAAGCAAATTTTGCCCAAAGCTCGCCACATCCTCCTCCCATTCTTGCTGGCAGTTACGCACGTTGTAAATGATTGTATGTACACGAACTTTTCCCTTCTATATATCCCTCTCCTTTTGCCGAAAGTGAATGTTATCTGAATAGGAAGGTGAATTGTTAGCAAATAAATAAATACCACAACCCATTTTGTAACTCAACCATAGCATAAAGTTCATCCAGATTCCCTATTCGCTTCCTATTGCTGTGATGAGGATATAAAAATACTGAAAGTATAAACGAAATGCTGTATTGAAACCATACTTGGATATTCTCTTCGATCACGGATATTCAAAATCTAAATAGTCCTTATGTTATAAGAGGACCTAACCTATCGAAAAATATCGCATACCTCATAGCCAATTTTCTAAAATAAAAGAATTGAACAAATCGCATTGCCCTTTTTTGCCAATTGTTTGGTTATTTGATAACCAAAATTTATAGTCCTTTAAAAGAACAGATATCTTATTTTTTTCTATTGTTTTTATCATCTTGGGTACGGGATTTGAAACCATTGGTCCGAATGGATCAAATAAGATCACAAATAACATAAATACAAGTGTGGTGTGAAGTTTGAAGTGGATTTTTTTTTTTATTTTTCAGGATTGGTCTTCCAACGATGAACCACATTGTGACGGGGAAAACTATTACTATACCATATATCCATTAGATACGTTCAAAATCATCAATGATAATGTAAGTATACCGTATCATAACTTACAGATTTTACATTAGAAGCTTCCTAATGGCCCGGTGCCACTGCCAGACTAACATGTACCGGCCAACACTGCGTAATATGCGTAAATATTGGGCACTTGGCCATGCATGGACATTTTTTTATAAGTTTGGAATAAGAACTGTTTTTTTTGTGAAGACGTTTATTCTTACATATGGGGGAGATTGCGAAGAACCGTAAACGTCTAACGCGAACGCCTATTCTTCCACATGGAGTGATTTTGAATAGATAGGCGTAAGTGTTCGCAATAGACGTGTATAATAATGTTTAATACCAGATACCTTAAGCATATCAATACTTAATAATTTTGAACATGGAAAATTATCAATACCCTGAATATCAATACAATACAATGTATATGAGATCTCTTGGTTCGAACATACTCAACAGAGATTGAAATTCCCTCATTCTTTATTTTAAGTTGGACCTATTTTATTTACTTCCCTAGTACTTAACAAGATTGTTAGGTTAAGATGGACAGGAAAAGGCACCTAAGCTATCACGGATATCTAAGTAACATATCGAAAGTCACGACCGGATCCATACTATCACTTTTCTTAAAGGCACTTGGTGAATTCTGATTGAAATTAAAAGCCGAACATCCTTTTTGAAGGTGAACATTTTCTGGACTCATTTACTAATATGGTGGGTGGCTGGTGGGGTCTTGATACATCACATAATTCACATTGCATTATTTCTTCACTGAAGGTAACACATACTGCATACGGTATTGGTTCACAACGACTGGTGTATGATATTCTCAAAGGGAGTCTAACGTTCAACCCGGGTTTAAACCAGGATTAATCCTTCATAAATGTTCTGTTTTCAATTTCTAATGAAAGTCTGATCTAATAGATGAGAAAATTCCTGATGGATAGGCCGGAAGACCGGCCTATCCCACGAGGAATTTTCTCGCCGATTACATTACATTTATTTTGTAGGCTGAAAGAAAAAGCCCAACCAAGGTGATCAAACCAAAAAGATAGGGACAGTGGCTAAATATCAAAGTTAGCGATTAAAAAGGTGACAGTTCGTATTAATTAGCTAATTCTCAATGCTTGTTGTCTGCATTTGGACCTTGATTGTACTTGATTGTTCTTAATCAGTAAAGTATTTACTATGTAAAAACTGAGGCAACCCATACAAGTTGTCCAATATGTCCCCTGTGCAATGTGGTTACATAATAGATAGGTGACAACCAATAACATTTCGTGTTTACATATTTAAGCACATCCGCTGCATAAAAATACAAGGCACTTGCACAGGAAGTCAAGAGAAAACAGAAATACTGTAATGAACGCCCCAGGGGCGTGATTTTTTTTCAAGAAAAAGGGGTGGGGCGCTTATTATAGGTCATTTGTTCAGTTATATTTCCATTGCACACCACAGCCAGCACCGTCTGGAAGGCCCGGTGCTCCCGCACAAAAAGGTATCTATTTTGAACAGGTTCAAAAATGGCCGCATCCAACACCAGTACGAAATAGCTATTTGTCTGCTAAAAAATTGCCCGTTTAACAACCTTTTACATGGAGGATGTAATTTCTAGAAAATCTTCAACTTGCAAAAGGTATGTACACTTTTAATTTGACAATATTAGCAAGTTTCAGGACGGTCAAAATATGCCCGCGTGCGCAATCGCGATGTTAGTTAGCCATGTATACTTGGCATGTATGGCTTGATTTTGTTTTAGGAACTTATTGTAAAAAAATAGACGGGGCGTTTTATTAGAGGGGAGCGTTTTATTACAGACAATATACGGTATGTGAAATGTTCAAACCAGGTGCGTTGTTAGTGTTATCTTTGCAGCTTAGATGATTGGAGGGCAAATAAACGTGCAGTCAAAAATTCCTGTGTGAAAGCAGCCTATTAGTATTATATTATTAGGCCTTAATATTATTTCTTATTTTTCTATAGATGGGAACAGGCGAGTTGTATCAGCGATGAATCACGAATCAATTACTGGAGCAGTTTTTTTAAGGAGCTTACAGGTACAAGCTTACAGGATATTACTCGGGGAGTGGAGGGCCAAGACCCAGTTGTCCATTTATTCCATAGCCAACTTACTGGTAGCCCGTAATTATAATTACGTACACACGGTTATGTTACGCTTTTATATCTTCTACAGTACAATGGACAAAGCACTTCCTATAATCAAACTGTGTAAAAATTCCGTAGTAAATAAGAACAGATTTTCCGTAATTTACGGAACAAAATTGTGTTACAAAAAACATAAAAAATAAAAACAAAAAAACATAAAAATATGTTAATTTACGGAAATATTTCCAAAAATTTCTGGACCGCAATATTTCCGGAATTTTTTTTTTTGCGGATCGGTTCCGGCACATCACGTTTACCCCCCTAGTATTAGTATAATCAAATTATGGAAAAATTCTGTTAAATACACTTTTTTCCATAATATGAGACAAAGTTCTGTAAAATTACTGTCTCAAAAATTCGTTAAATTGAACCAGAAATTTCTGTAAATTTACCATGTAAAAAAATGACCTGGGAATACTGTTGCCAGAAATTTCCGTAAATTTACGCGAAAATTTTGTAACAGTGCACAGCAAAGGCATAGCAAGCCATTTTGAATGATTGTTTGCCAAATGAAAACACAGTCATCTGACCTAGGTGAACGATTTTGAAGTTCAGTTATCAAATTATCTGAAGTCAGCAAATAACAGTTGTGGGTCGAAATACACGGCTACTCTCTAATTCATATTAATGTTAATTATCTGTGGCCACGGACCTCTACAAATGGATAGCGGGCTGCCCACAGTTGAATGTCGCCGAGTGAAACAACGGAAGTTGCTGTTCGCCCTTAGGAATTGGCGGGAAACCAATGCATACAACTATTCCACACAGATTGTTCTATGTTTTAAATAAAAATTTTACTTTTTTTATTTTTCATTTAAAGTTTCTACTTTTGTTTTAAAACCGGCGTCTCAGACCCGCTTATCCATGTGTAGAGGTCGGTGTCTGTGGTCATTATTGATCCAAAAACCCACTGTTATATAGACTTTGTCACGAGGCGTTTATGACAAAACCCAAGCAAAATGATCTAAAATTCATACATTTGGTCATATCGGGAAAGAACCATCGCAAAACTGTGATACGAAAGAGCATAAGCATTACTGCATCCACTGACATAAACCATATATCTTTAGCAGACTTTTCAGCCAGTAAAGCAGTGGCGGACCGAGGGGGGGGGGGGCCAGGGGGGAGGGGGAAAGTTGTCCCCTCAGGCTCGAAAAAGCGGGAGGACGATATGGTACGTGACAACAAATATACATTTTCATCCATCTTTTTCAGAAATGTCGACGAATTTTCAGGCCGAAAATTTGGGGCAAAATTAAAGTAAATTCGGCGATGCGCCGGCGCCAAGTTCAGACTCATTGGAGCAAATCACCGGACGACTTCCGAAGTTTTACCCCTCTGGCGGGACCAACTTGGAATTTGGCCCCCTGGATTGACTGCAGCGTACGCATCTGCAGTAACGTATTTAAAAGCAGTCAGTATATCATGCATTGAATGAATTGGTTCTGATCAATTCTCTTGTAACGATGCCTGTTAAAAGAATGCATCAATTAAAGGAATGCAAAAGTCAATCAGCAGCAGTAGTAGCTCCGTCAAGAAAAAGTCTTCTACCAAGAAGTCTATGGATGACTTGAGGAAGTCCGTCAGATTCGGTTTTTTTCCCCCAAACAGTCTGGTAAGTTGTGGTGTTCTTAACATTGACAGGTTTCATTTTGAATTCTAATCTTAAGTTACTTCAACTATTGGGTTGTGGGGGACAATTAGCAACCCTGGGTCATAGTGACCCGTGAATTCATCAGACTTGTATGGAATAAAACTGGCATAATTCTGCAGTTTATTCCGGTAACAGTTTGAATTCATAAGGGAATAGGGACCCAGGGTCGTTAATTGTCACAACCCTTAAAAATATTCATAAAGAGACTGAAAGTGCCATATCGCGATTCTAATAAACGATAATATTTCAATTTATTGCAGAGTAGCGATTGTTGAACAATTTTTATCTCTTCGATTAAAAATCTTGACCAATTGAAGGTAAGGTTTGTTGCAGAAGCAGTTGGATTAAAAAGTAAATTCAAATTATAAATCCCAAAGAATACAAACACACAATTAATCAACACGTAAAAATAGCGGACGACGTCATCTACAAACAAGTCAACATGAGAGAAACCGTAAATTACAGTTTCTTTCATAATAACAAAAGGAAACTTTCAATTCCATGTGTGGTGTATATAGGCACAGTTTTTGTTTCCGATGGGATCTGAAAAGCAAAGGGCTCATTTGAAGGGGGAACTTATTCGTAAGCAGTCAAAGAATGGTAAGATGCTTGTAAATTTATGTTATAGTTTCATTCTAGCTATAATATTCTCTCACAATTCATATAAAAAACATTTTTTCGTTACTCTGATTCCGCAGTACATTTCACAATATTTTTTTCGCATTCATATGATAGTTTACAGACGTATGACGCAACATTGATGAGTGAATTGAAACAACATGAAGCATCCATTCTTACAAAATCATGGTAAGATGCATATTCTATCTTTGATATTAAAAAAAAATTCTGAAAAACATTTTGTTTTAAAATTAAAACTTGGAATGTTGGATTCGACGTCATGTAATGTACAGGTAATTTTGTGTATGCACTTGTTCTCCACCACTTACTTTACTCAGGTTAGACAGCAGCAGTAGTACATCACAAATGGTGGAGGATCCTGTAGAAAATATCTGTCAACTCACCAAAGATTATACATCAGGTCTGAGACTACAGTACTTCCATACGTGCATCTTAGAAATAGAAACGCATACACGACAAGAGTACATGAGGGCAATGATGCAAAAGTAAGTTTTTAATAGCAGTTGATTACAATTACATTTAATTACCGGGATCAGAAACTCCCTGTATTTTTCCTCAATAGTTTTGAAAATTATTAAGAAATATGAGATAAAATACAAAAAATGGCCAATATGATTACGACAACCAAGACACACTCAGAAACTAACATACAAAATCACAACTTTCCTGACATCTGGGGTAAGGGTAGTTGCAAGTTTTTGTGGAATTTGTTTTTTTTCAATTTTTTAGCGTGTATTTCACTGGCTTGATCACAATTACGGCTTCTATATTTATCTATCCTGGAAATATTTGGAGGGTTATTCATGATTTTAAGTTTACCTAAAAACGATGGGGTGTTTTCCGCAAATGGAAAAAATGGCAATGATAGCTCAAATACACAGATTTTTTTCTCTGAAAATCACCGCATTTTTACCACTCAACATATTAACATTTCTTGTATTGCACTTCATGATCCCTAAAAGATACTCGGAACCAGTATAATTATATTAGTTATTCATTTTAATATTTAATGCATCAAAAGTGATTTAGGTCATGGATGTGACATAAAAACTTATTTTCTAAGAAGTTAAATGTCAAGAATATTTTCATGGAATGTCACTAATAATACAATTGTTGGAGTATCCAGGCTTTTGTTGTTAATGATTCAAGCTGCTAACGAAAGCAAATATTTGAATTAAATATTACTAATGCATAGTAGATTTTATAAAAACACACTTTTAAATATAATGTAAGCATTTCGGAGGCCTAGGGAGGGTAGCTATAGAGGGAATGCTAAAGAAATAGACAAGTCTCATGTCTTCACTTCTATTTCAGGCGACTGATTTGCAAAGGTGAAGGAGAAAGAAAAGCGACAGCTTGTAAGATAAACCAGGAAATAAGCAAGTTGGAAGAGACATTTGCAAAGTTATCGTTAACGGACACAGAAAAGGTTAATTCAAACGCTTTCTTGTATAAACAAGCTTTCTAAAACGCTTGGACATGTCTAAGTATATCTATTTGATCTATCATGTACCATTCACTTCAGTAAAAATTCGAATGACAATTTATTCAGGGTAGAAAGAATATCACGAAAGCCAAATGAGTGATGTATCGGACAGTCACTTAATTTACTCTGCTTGAATTTTGTTTTTAGACACAGTCGGAATGGGACATAGTGAAACAGTTAGCAGATATTATCGACGTTGAGAAAGCAACGGTCAAACTTCAGATCACTGTAAGTACTAAATTGACTTCTAAGGCCATGATATACAGCTATATACTTCCAGTCGCAGCGAGCGATTGGCGTGCGCAACACCAGATTTTGACCCAAAGTGATACGCATGCTCGTGGCAGAAATCGCTTGCTTCGACTGGAAGTACCTATAGGCCTATAATGGGTTTAGGCAAAAAAGTCCGTAGACCGCACTCATAGCCTTTAAAAATCGCGATTTGCACATAACTTTTGAAGTGAAATTTAGGGTTTTGTTAGTTTAAACCTACTAGTATTCAGTGTGCTGTTATATTTGCAAATTTAACCATGCATGGACGTACTAAATAATTGCTACGTCTACAATTTAACTAACTTATCATAATAAACATTGTACTTTTTGACAGTGTTTGGCGAATAAATACACAGATGTTCAACCAAAACATTTATCACGCATTCTCAGAATAAGAGGAGATTTCTCTAACACATTATCAAGAAGAAAGGTAAGGTCATAATGATACAAAATTCATTACTAACCGCAGACTTCATTTGGACCAATCAGATGTACTTGACCACTCACGCATGATATATGGGCGATATTGGAGTCCCCGTCAATATTATTTCAATCACAGATCTTTTCAAGTTTGCAATTTAACATTGCAACTAGAAATTAGGTACTTATATTAACTAATTTCAAACTGTGTACATGACAATTACAAACTATTTCATTTCCATTATCCTTTTTTCAGTTTATATCGGATACTCTAGGAAAGCCAAAATCAATGGACGAGAAACCTGTCCAGGTGACAATATTCTCAGCGGTAAAGGTGAAATAATTGGGTTAATGTTATTTCAGATGACAGTTCCTTCTCTGTGAACATCACATCGATTGACGTATCAAATATCATCCAAAGAAACAACGAATCACTCAGTGGCAACATAAGTTAAATCTACGAATATCTGATCATTATTCTGATTGGTTCTTTTAATGGAAGTTGTATATATAATTATACATGATCAAAACCAACACTTCCATACAAATAACTGAAATGCATATTATATATGATTAGAGGTTAATGGCTGAATATTTTCAACTTCGAGTGCATTGGCCAAAAATCAACGCACGCGCGCTCAGTTTGACAACGAATAAGGGCATAAGCCCTGCGGGGCGAGTGCCATTATGAGTCTGGTCATCAACGACGCAAGTGCATTGATTTTTGCCAATGCACGAGAAACTCAAAATACATGTATACAGACATAAACCTAATTCATAAATGTTATTACCGCAGACATTTTTAAAAGAAAAATCTGAATATGTCATGAAATCCAATGCAGTAATGTTTCTAACGAAAAGATGTACATCGCGCGTCGCACCGTGCAATGACAAATATCAGTGCATGATTGTTGTCCAATTATATTTCCTCTCTCATAACGTTTATGAATATTATTTAACGAAGTGAAAACAATAGTGTAAAAAATGTGATCAATCGGCGGTTTGCAATGGAACGCAAGGCGACGATATGTAGAATGTAAAAAGTTGCGCACGTTTCTTATGTCCGTGTCTCTCTCCCCTCTCTCCGACTGCTATGATCATGATACTTGAACGGTTCGTAAAATTTAAACCCGCTACAAATAATTCGGGTGTTAACAATTTAGCACCTTCTAAAGTACGCGCCTAAAATCATGGGGAGGTTTGGAGGAAGACGCAATAAGGTTATATGAAGTACATCATAGAAAAGCAAAATGTGGACTTTGATGTTGACTATTTTCACAGTCACCACACGTATTACGAATCTCGCTTGTTTTCATCGGCCTTCAGTTTCAGGGAATCGTTACAATGACGAAGAATGGTTGTCACGCAAA
>JAMKCH010028909.1:0-17205 GCA_023653785.1 Ophioderma brevispina | reverse complement strand
TGATACTTTTAACAGTTATAACATGAAGTCATCCATATGGCAGCCAAAAACGTGAATAGCTTCCAAAATACTTACACAAATTCTATTTACCTTCAGTGTAAAATATTGTGTCACTGAAACCATTAGAAATGTACCTATGGCCATAACAAGTGATACCAGGTAATCCCGAAAATAAAATGAGTCAAATTTATAAATTGATGGGCCGAAATAAAATGGTGAAAATATGGTAAATTCCCATGGTAGTTTGACCACTTTGCACCATATTAAGTTTTATTTTGATTTTCGCGAATTTAAAACAATCGAAATGTATGTTGTAATATTGGTTAGGATTTAAGAGCTTCAAGGTACATTTGAATGTCATTGACACATTGATTTTTGATTGAAGTCTGTAATTACTTAAAAGTTTGTGTTGATAATATAAATAAATAACAATAGCAGAGAATTATATAGCTCCTTATGCTATTGGCCTCGTTAAGCGCTTTCACAAATGGCCGCTAATCACTTTGGCCCCAACCATACCATAACCATTTATCTCAATTTCAAGGGGATGCAGCGAATCAGCAAACATCTATCGAGAATAACCATCGCAGCCGGGACCAGCTTCCCAAATCCAAGCATGGGTAAATCGAGACAAATAAGCGGTTAGTTTTCCTTGTCCAGGGAAATACAGACCGCTGAATCTTCACAGAGCTCGAACGCTTACCTGTTGAGCTATCTTGTCCGCTAATAAGGGTAAATGATAATAAGTTCATTTATGGCGACGTCACCTTGGATTTCCAAATGCTCAAGGATGCCCAGGCGGCCCCCGGCGATTCTTATCTACATACCCTAATCTATAATTTTCAAGCAAAAAATGTTGTCCATACCTCCAATTAAAATGTACGGATCACATGAACGTTCTTATAGAAAGAAACCCTGGAAGAAAACGGATGCGTTAGGCAAAAAATGGCTATTTACCATTTACCAATGACTTGTGGTACGCTAAAGAGAAGAAAGAACTAAAGAGAACGGGGGTGGTAAGTGTGGAGGATGAAAATATAATGGAGGAAGTTTTAGCCAAAAAATTATTTCGAACCAAAAAGGGTCACACGTGCTTTTACAATTTCTTAACGTTCCACATGAACCCATATATGGCAACACCAAACGGTCTATTATCCCTGCGGATTTGTGCAAGATAAATATCTGAAATTTGGCACAAAAGTTATAGGGCAAACGTCCAAAGAAAGATTTTTGGTTATAGGGGCATTGCAGATTTCCAATGTTTACCGTCGGGGAAAATAAAAGGTTACACGGAACCTTATATTTACTTCAATCTGTTAAAACGTGTATAGAATTGTTTTGTCTCGTTATAGACTCGAAATATGTATGGTACGACCTATGGTTTTGGAGTTCTAGAAATGCTGCAATAATACTTTGGTAAAATGTCCAATTAATTCATAATGGCAAAAAACTTCTTTTGGCGTGTGCCCTAACTCTGTACCAAATTTCAGGGATTTATCATCAAATCAGCAATTGCCCCCAATTTTCACGATATGCCCTTCTGTAAAGCACTGACCTCTACACATGGATAGCGGTTCGGCGCGCCGAGTGAAATAAGCAGGAAGTTTTTGCTTTTTCCTCTCAATGTGGCGGAAAATATGCATACACCTGCTGGTGCACATATTTCCCACAGATGTTTCTATGTTATACATTTTTTAACTTGGACATAAAGTGCCTATTAAGAAGACAAAATAAACTTCCTGTGGATTCAATCGCGACTATTCAACGGTGCGGCAGCCGCTAATCCATGTTGTAGAGGTTCATTGATAAGCCTATTTAAATAGCTAAGAACTTTGAAAGTTCCTGTATAGAACGTTAGAGGTCTACATACATTCAAAGTTGCACCTTTTTAGTTGTACTTGTTTTTTCCTGAGAGTGGCCGGCGATCTTGCAGAGTACCGTTTACCATCACTGACATGGACTCCTCAGATCTGATTGTCTGTTCAATATTTTCAACGCTTGCTCCATATAGCACGAATGTGGAGATACTCACTGAATCTGAATTCTATATTGGTATTACAATATCGTTTTTTTAAGTTGAAATGAGAAATGCGGCATTAAAACCAACCCTAAGAATATCATAAAAACAAAAGAATGGATTTGATTGCGATTTTTAAAAGCAATGCAGGCGCTGTTCTGAGACATTTTGGGAGAACATCCTGAATGGTGGTATTTCATAGGGGCCTCATATAAATGGAACTGTGTCCTTGTTGCGGACAAACAGGTGAACGCTAAACGACAAGTGTGTACACTGTGAACGGCACATGGTATCCTCCGACAAATTGTTGAGCAAGTATTACGTGTCCCACTGACGCCAATTTTGCAGAAAAAATTTAATTTTGCGGCATGCTTTGCTACTTTTTTGCAAAAATTGTAGTTTGGAAAAATATTTGCGAAAATAAAAAAAGATACTTAAAAAAAATTTTATAGTTTTGCAAAATATTTCAGAGTTTTGCAAAATATTTTTTTTTTTTTTTTAAAGCAGTTTTTCAGAGTTTTGCAAAATTATTTTAGAGTTTTGCAAAATATTTAGAGTTTTGCAAAATATTTCAGATTTTGCAAAATATTTTTTGTTTTTTAAATTCCATTCTTAATGCAATATTCATTGTAACCATTATATTGCAATAATTTTTGCAAAAAAATATGCATAGTTTTGCAAGAACATTTTTAAAATTTGTATGTTGTTTTGTTTTTAGAATAGTTTTTGCAAGAAATTTTATATTTTGCCAAAGGTAGGTAATAGTTTTGCAATATTAGTACTCTTCCTACTTTTGCGAAATAATACGTTTTGCAAAATATTTATAATTTTGCCCAAATAAAGCAGAGTTTTGCAAAATATTTCATGATTTTTGCAACAAAATTTATAATTTTGCAGAAAATTTCCGATCCGATATCGGAGGACAGTCGCAGCAGGCAATTTCTCGGCACCTTCCGAATCACGGAAGAACCGAAATTGGAACCGAGGCGAACTACGGAGACTAATGTTAACGCACCCGTCATACAACATCCCCCAAAGCTGTGCGCCTCACCACCACCTTGCAGCTGGAGTGTGGCATGGCCGTCACCATGTACAACATTAAGCAAGAGGTAAACCGAAATGGAAGCAATTATCGCTGAAAAAGTGCGATAAAGCCAATAGAAAGGTGTTCAAGTACTTAGAAGATTGAAATGGGGTTGTTGAAAGTAAGGTATGAACAATTCAGTCACTGATACAGCGAACTTCAGAACAGAAGCCTGTTACTGTAATAGTACAGAAGCACATTGGCTTCAGGTGGGTTGGGTGACGCACTTTTTCAGCTATAAATGCTTCCAATTTCGGTTTAAGTCTTGCTTAAATGTTGATGGGAGGCCATGCCATACTCCAGCATGCCAGTGGTGGTGAGGCGCACAGATTGGGGAGTTGACCTGGTGGTTAAACATAGTCGTAGCGTCGATCCGGTTCAAATTTCGGTTCTTTCCATGATTCGGAAGTGCCCGAAAAATTGCTGCGACTGTATCCGATACGGATTCGGAAAATTTCTCGCAAAATTATAAATTTGTTTGCAAAAAATCATGAAATATTTTTGCAAAACCACTGCTTATTTTGCGGCAAAACTATAAAATTCTTGCAAAATGAATATATTTTCGCAAAAGTAGTAAATATTATGCAAAACTTTACATACTCATTTTTGGCAAAACTATAAAACATTCTTGCAAAAACTATAAAATTAAATTTTGCAAAGCTGTAAAATGTTATTCCAAAACTATGCATATTTTTTGCAAAATTATTGTTTTGCAAAACTCTGAATATTTTTGCAAAACTCTGATATTCTATCTTTGCAAAAACTCTGAAATATTTTTTTGAAAACTCTGAAATATTTTGCAAAACTCTGAAATATTTTTGCAAAACTCTGAACTGTTTTTGCAAAACTCTGAAAAATATTTTTGCAACTCTGAAATATTTTTGCAAAAACTATAAAATATTTTTGTCAATATTTTTTCCAAAACAAATTTTTTGTTGCAAAAGTAGAAATACATGCGGCAAAAATTAAAATTTTTAAATTGTAAATTGGTAAATATCATATTTTCAAGTCATCGATGACTTGAAAATATGATATTATGGAATTACTTAGTTTTCTGAAATGATCAAGAGGCCTACACCGGATTTATCGCCAAGAGTCAATTTCTATTTCTCAGGCCAGATCTTCCTTCCTCTTCTCATATAATGGATAAAGAGACAACCAGAAATGTAACTTCCCGTTGGCTCGTTCCAGTGGAACACCATACCTTAAATTAAACGTCATGACACTTCATTTAATTAAACTTCGAAATTTGATTCAATTTTGTATTTGGAGTGGACATCATAATCTCATAATTGAGATATTTGAGCAATACATCAATGTTGAAGCACATTTTTAGTACAGAACTCTAAAATATGGTTGCTATAGTAACAACGATAATTCTTATTACAAATCCAATAACATTGCAACGATTTATGAAGTAAATTACATTTCTTCAATGCATAGTGGCCATTGAGATGTTTCTCTCTTGAATAAGATGTATTCTAAAAATGTTGAGTCAAAGATCTCTTGTATGCATACATTGTAACTAATGACAAATTAAAACGGATCGTGTTTTCTTTAAGAAGCATTACCTATTAAGTGTAACGTCATCTCCGCTAATATCGTAGCGACTGCACGAGGGACAAGCAAGACTTATGTTTAGTTCAAAATACAGCGTTCTCCGGATCGCATCTGCCATCGCTGCTTTGTCGAATTACACCCCCATATGGTTCTTGCGCCATTAATTCTGCTCCGAGTATGACTGTATTCATTCAATGCATACAATACAAGCGTGCGAGTCCACTCTGGTATTTTAGCATGTGCGATCACTTGACTAAAATGGCCTATAGCATCTATACTTCTTCAACAATGTCTGGGTTGGACGTGATTACCAGGTCGAGGAATCAGTTAGGCTATAAAATCGCATGCTGGGACCATAGGTTGTCCATTACCTCAGATTGTGCATTTGAAAAGTCACTATCGGGACCTTATGTGAACACTTAAATTTACCAACTAGGCCAAATGAAAGAGCGATTTTTCACAGGGAATTGAGCAGCGATTCTCTTACCACAAACTGAGAGATACTGCAGCCGGGAGTTGATATGATCGCAATACGCATTACCCTTATATTGGAAATATTTAAGATATAAAAGCATCGAATCTAGCGGGCATTTTTTGACCTGAGCAAGTGGCGCATTTACGATGATCAACCGATAATTCATTGGCTTTTACAGATACCCCCAGGCACCAAAGTCTTCATCTCCTACTTAAGGTCGAAACTTGACCTATCCCTTTCTAAGATATTGTTAGTATGTGACTTTTGCCGATGTACGTAGAAATATCGAAAGGTGCAGAGGAAATGTGTATTATGGGTTCATAGCGCATTAAATGTTTCTTGCTGATATGTTCATGACACAATGGCATGAAAAATATTCAGACAAAATGAAATGGACCCTTACTGAAATTACTTCCACTAATTTGAAAGCAATTTGGAGCTTTACATTTTGTTAAAACAGTAGCAACAACAAGAGTTTCGTGCATTTTGTGGCAATTTCCTACCACGGAAAATCAAGGTTTTGACAATCCCTTTCAGAATTTAATGTGTACCTAGTATGTTTTTCCAATGATTCAGACATTTTACTTCAGGCTCGTAGTACGATATTGATCTGAAAAGTAAGGAGATTAGTCGGGCTTAGCACATACACATAGCAATGGTCTGTGAGCTGATGACTGCATGCTTTTCAAGTTTGGATAAATGCTGGCAGTAATGTCCGCATCCTTGACTAGAAATGAAGCTTACAAGGAAATAACCCTCCTTTTTACAAAATGGTAATATGTAAACACGCCCAAATTGTTTTCAAATGTCGCTGACAATTTTAATGGTAAAAATACTCAATAGACTAAAAATTACCGCAAAATACAAATTATACTTATTGATGCGGCGACTTATATCCATATAGGCCATTGCACGGAGGTAAATATTGTGTACTTGAGGTACACACTGAGTGGAATCAGAAAGTCTTTTCACCATATTCCGTATCAATAGTTGTAATGAATACAACACGGGTATGTCCATCGTAAAAGTTGCACATTTTCTTTAAAAATAACATGTCATTCAATTTCTTTTTCCCTGAATATGAGTGACCAGTGATGTACGTACATCATACTACACTGACTTCCACTCAAATTAAATAATGGCGCTATCATTTCGCCAAGACTTCCATATGTAACCCCTCTCATATCTTTATTCCGTTTTGATCAACAGGCAAAATTAAAATAAATTTTGTATCATGTACATTTAAACGATGGGGGAAGCATATGAGTCTTCCTTTATTCAGTAAATCCGTCCGGTATTCAAAGGACAATGCACATCAGATTCTTTTATTGGAATTCGAGCTTGTTTATTGCCAATGCGTTTGAAAGGTTACAGATAGTATGACACCACCTCGATTTAATTGATCTTTCCTCGTTCATCCAAACCTCCAACTTCTCTGTGAGTTCAACAACTTTTGACCTTATATTTCATCATTTATTGGAAAAGGAACGAAAGATGAACACAATTCATGAACGAAATGTTGTTTGTCAAGCTGCTATCTTTTTGGCAGAACCAAGACCTGTAACTTGTTGATGAACCTCGTTAGAAGAAAACAAAGTAAAGGGTATCCATCGACCTATACATATCCTTAACCCCTTAACTGCATTTAAATGCACTTTTGAAAAAATCACGGAGCGGACCGCTGCCTTTTTTTGGGGGGAACTTGCCCCTATAGATCTAACAGAAAAATAATGCTCCCTCCCTTTATGCGGGTTAGCGTCAGTTTCCCTAGCGGACTTAGGGAATATGCCGACGTGCATTGTGAATTAGCTCAATTACTATAAAACCACTGTCTTTATCAGTATAACCTATAGTTCCAGTGGTAAAACCATATCCACATATTCCTTCTGTCGCCAAATTCCACTGTAGGACACAATTGGAATATTTGATAGCCAATAACTGAGCTCTTTAACTTCAAAGCACGGCAGAGATCAGCTTTACTTTATCAAAGATTTACTTATGCAGTTGGATATCATCAATTGTACCATGGTGCGAAGTCTCGAAAAATGGGTATATCTTGATCTTGTTGGCTATGGTAACCACTGTTTGGCTAAACATGGGAACGGAAAAAAAAAAAAAAAAAACAAAAAAATATAACTGATTAACGTAACGATTTTGTATATGGTTCCATGGCAATCAACAGCTGAAAAATCAAGCACTTTATGCCATATTTGTTAATCATATTAAGTCACCACGTCGTTGATCGGTAACTTCAGGACTGTTCCTGGCCATGTATCAAGCCTTTCTTTCACATTTAACAATTCGTTCACACACGAAATATTCTGCCAAATCGATCGCTTTCATACCATCCACATCGCTACGCTACTAGTCACTGAAAATCCGTATCACATGCTGTCTTGTTTATTTTTTATATGTTTAGAGTGGGTGGTATGGTTTTTGACATTTGTCTTCATTTTTCACTGGGGTATGGCGTCTGTGGTTCATTCTTAAAATGATTTTTGTGCCATATTGAGATGGATATTATGTACTTGTGTCGTGCTGCCGCTTGAGTGGAGGAGTCACGTGTCTCTGGATCACAGCGATCTTTTGCTTCTGTTTTCCTCCTGGCTAGCTCACTGATGCAATTTCGATTTCAATTTTTTATTTTCAAAATTCTTTTTTTCATAATAATGTTTCCAGCCAAAACCGTATGTTATAAATACCAAATAAATAACTAGTCAATATGTTTAGTGGATAGAATGGGGTCTCTGCACCCCCCTGAAATCAATTCCTAATCGATGCCTCTAATCCAAAAAAATGCGTAGAAAACGGATTACTATGTAACAAAATCAAAATTGGCCCACGTGCCAATTTTAGGTAATTTATAAATGCAATTATGATCGCCATTACAGGAAAAATCTTTCACACCAAGAACAAAAATTTTCTTCTAGAGCCATTATGACCACTTGCATGCATATTTTGGCATTGTTGTTTGCTTCACTCCAAGTGGTACCAATAATACCGCGCTCAGGGACTGCAAAGCATCAAAATCTGGCATATCTGTATTATTTAGTCATATATCACAAAATGAGAAAATAAATTAAGAATATTATGTTTCGACTACAAGAAACTCATATCTGCCTTTTTTTTTTTTTGCAGTGATTATATTTAAACATGCAAATGGCGGGCCAATTTGCCCGCCTTCAAAGGTGTTAAACTTTACCTTATATCGTCCCTTGTCGAAATTATGATGAAAATGTAAATTAAAGTATAAGAAATAAATGAGTTTGACCAAGTAAAACTCAAGCAGGTATTTTGTTTGGTTAACTTGTTTAATCAAGAGGCGGTAATATCGCAGAGTTTTAAAAATTAAAAGTGGCTTTATTTATCTGACATTCTTGAACTTAAAAAATATTACGAAAGCAAAAATAGCAGTTATGAGTTGCTATAAATGATATTAGACATTTAATTTGCACTTTGATTATTTTTTCGGGTGCACTGTCTAGATATACGACGCAGAAATATGGTAATTTTTAAGGTTTAAATTGTCCCATCCCTTTTTTAAAAATTTCTTAAATTTTAACAAACAAACTTGCAAGCTGTGTGTTTATTGAGTCAAAACAACTTCTTATACTTTAAATTTTAATATTAGCATTATGGATAACACATTCAGTTATAAGGTAATTTTCTGGTTTAGATTCTGTGAAGGGGAGGAATTGGTCGTTGCATTGAATTTTAAGAATGCATATCACACAAAAAGAGGAAGAGTTTTTATGATGAATGAAAGAAACAATCGTACTTTACTTGATTTTATTTATATGTTTTGCTATACAAAAAATATACGGGTAATACATCGTTTTCTATTTTACAGATAACTGAGCGGCCAGTTGGCTGCAATTTGGATCTGAAGCAAGAAGATAATACAAATGTGATGGATAAGAGTTCACAATTGGCCAGGAACAAACATATTGTGTTTTCTAGATGTGAGATATGTTGAAAACTATGTTTTTCTGTAATGGCGATCCTAATTTGACATACATTGACCTAAAAATGGTATTAGATGAACAATTGTGAATTTTTTAACATAGCGAATCGTTTGCTACGCATTTTCTGATATAGAGACATTGATAGAAATGATTTAAGGGGGGTGCATGAGACCCCCTTCCACCCACCAAACTAACTTGTCACTTTACCAATCGATTCACAAAATGCTCAAAAAATTTTCATCCCCGAAATAGCAAAATCAAACATCAAGTTCGTATAAATCGATTGTATAAAATTTTTTTATCGCTCTAGGAAAAACGAGCGGTGGGCAACAATCATCATAAAACAGCTACCAATATTTTGAGTATTCCTATGTTAAATAACGGTGCTAATCCTGTGATAATTGTGGGTTTCCTCTCTGATTCTAGACTTCGATCCATTCCAGTGGAGCACACAATTATAAAAACGGACCTTATCTGATCTTTCATATTATAGTTGTTTAAATTTCTTAAAAAAAAAAGTCAGTGTTTTGGCAATTGTGACATTATCGTCTTTTACATTTAGTAGTTCATTCAATCATTAGAACCCATTCAGCGTAAAGATAGTCTGAAATCAAATGGAATCTTTTAAATAAACCTAATGTTACCCATTGAAGCGTACTCTATTCTAGATAAAGTAACTGGATATCAAGAGGGAATTAAAATTATATTTAGAATCATATAGTTGATTCGCATGCACCACATTACATTTATAAGGTCAATGCTTACAGCAAAACCATGGCAACTCACAGGACACAAATTGTTTCAAAATGGTCTTAAATTGAGCGCAAGGCTCAAAGAAAAAAGTCATGTAGATTCGGCGTGAAAAAATAACAAACTGTGAATACGGCAAAAAATGCGAGGGGGGGGGGCGGATTCCAGCCCAGGGCCTTTAAGGGTTAATGATATCCGACCTGTATGCCAAAATCATTGAAAACAATCATCAAAATGGGCACATACCAGAAACACGGAGACTCCCCGGGTGTAGTGTTTGCGATAAGTTAAGTCTTTTTGATATTATGGTGATTTTTGTTAAAACACTCGCTGTGTTTGTTTCGTTGATCTATTATCATTTAAGTGCATCGAGTGTAGTCAAAATGTACTTGTGTCACTATTCAATCTAATCTAAATACGGTAAAGCCAAAACACGGTTAAAAGGAACTGTACATAATTCAATAAATTAATGAAATAATCATTTTTCAGACATGATCCCAATTTGCATCTAGAAGAAAGCGACCGGTGGCATTCATCGAATAAGAAAGAGAAAGGATTCCAGACGTGAGGTAAGTTTAGTATGCGAACTGTTAACCGTTCAAATTAATACAAAACTTAATCTTCTAGCCCCCCCCCCGGTACAGATCAAATCTGTAGATGTATAAATGCGCAATGCAAATAACGTATTGTCTTTTATTCTAGGGCCAGACATCCAATGCACAGCCCGAAGGCTCGGCTGTACATCACAA
This sequence comes from Ophioderma brevispina, assembly GCA_023653785.1. Taxonomy (NCBI): domain Eukaryota; kingdom Metazoa; phylum Echinodermata; class Ophiuroidea; order Amphilepidida; family Ophiodermatidae; genus Ophioderma; species Ophioderma brevispina. The sequence goes on along the minus strand of JAMKCH010028909.1, from coordinate 6,605 downwards.
TAAATTATACGCAAATGCTTCCATCTGTATAATACACACATCAGACATTCTATTAGAGTTACTTAAGGCTATCTTGCATTGGTTGAATTCCACAGAACCGTCTCAAAACACGGTACTAAAAGCCTGCAACTATTTGGGGTGCAAAATCAATGTTCAATTTCCCAATACGTGCTAATGTTTGCAACCTAAGAGAGCTGACACAACCACGGGGAGGATCTGTAGGGGTGTTGCATTAATTTTGTGCAAATTTGCACATTTTTTGTGTATCTGTAATATGCAGACAAGATGCATGAGGTTACACTTCCAGTATTGAAGGTCGGAGAGAACGCAGTAAATATTCAGTCTTGCTATTTGGGCAACAATTGCACTTCACAATCGCGCCCACAATTGTCTTAAGGGGTTAGGCGGGGTGCTTCTTAGTTCACCTATTTTTAAGAAAGCTAAGACTAGCGCCAGTTTAAAAACGTATTCCTACATGAGGCGAGGTTGTAATGCTGGGTTGTAGAGCCGGGCTTTTTGGACCCATCTCACCGCCGGAGGGGGGGGGGGCGGATTCCGCCCCCTAGTATCTCGGAAACGGATTGATGAACTATCATATGCGTGGTACCAATGGATTGCTATGACCCTCCCGAGTCCATTCATACCAAAAAAAGTACAAACATACCTTGTATGACGTCACAGTGACATCAAACATGTCGTCATGCAAAAATGCGAACAATCTAAAAAACAATCGCAAAATTCATGACTTTTCGCCATTTTTTCAAGCAAAAGTTGGATTTTTTGGCCATGATGTGTGTAACTATGCGCACACATGCTCTTACTATAAATAAATCAAATAAATACGATAAAACATAGTATAACTGTATCCTTAGCACAAAAACTGGATTTCTGCTGTTCTGTGTAATTTCAATGGGAAATAGCTTTTCTTCGCTCTATAACCGTAGGTCCTATTTGTTCAAATGGTCTTAAATCGAGCGCAAGGCTTCAAAGAAAAAAGTCATGTAGTTTCGGCGTGAAAAAATAACAAATAGGTGAGATACGACAAAAAATGTCGGGGGGGGGGGCGGATTCCGCCCCAGGCCTTTTAGGGTTAATGACATCCGACCTGTATGCAAAAATCATTGAAAACACTCATCAAAATTCGGGCACGTATCAGAAACACGGAGACTCCCCGGGTGCTAGTGTTTGCGGTAAAGTTACATCTTTTGATAGATGGTGATTTCTGTTAAAACACTGGCTGTGCTTGTTTAGTTGATGAATTATCATTTAAGTGTAGTCAAACATGTACTTGTGTCACTATCAATCTAACTCTAAACACGGTAAAGCAAACACAGTAGAGGAACTGTACATAATTCATGTTACATTAATGCACATAATTCATTTTTCAGACAGTATCCAAATTTTGCATCTAGAAGAAAGCGACCGGTGGCATTCATCGAATAAGAAAGAGAAATGATTCAGACGTGAAGGTAATGTTTTTTAGTCTGCGAAACTGTAAACGTGAAAATTATACAAAACTTCATCTCTAGCGGTACAGATCAAATCTGTATATGTATAAATTGCGAAAGTGCATAACGGTATTCGTCTTTTTTTCTATTCTAGGGGCCAGACATCAATGCAACAGCCGAAGTCTCGCTGTACCATCACAATAAATATTAAGCGCACAATGCTTCCATCTGTATAATACCACCTCAGACACAATCTACTTAGAGTTACTTTTAGGCTATACTTGCATTGGTGTGAATTCCACAGAAAACCGTCTCAAAACACAGTATTAAAAAGCCGCAACGATTTGGGGGTGCAAAATCAATGTTCAATTTCCCACTACCGTGCTGATGTTTTGCACCTAGAGATCTACTCAAACCACGGGGCGCATCTGTAGGTGTGTTTGTTCATTAACTTTGTCATTTTGCACCTTTTGTGTCATCTGTAATATGTAGAACAAGATGCATGATGTTCCACTTCCAGTATTGAGGTCGGAGAGTAACGCAGTAAATATGCAGTCTTGCTATATTGGGCAACAATTGCACTCACAATGTGCACAACATTGTCTTAAGGTGTGTTTTGATGGGGGTGATTTTAGTGTATCTTTGTTTCACTATTTTTCAAGACTTCCTCCATGAGTGCGGGGTTTAATGCTCTTAATCACCTGTGTTTTGTGTTCACCACTACGAAAAACATTAATTTTTGAATCTTTTAAAAAAAAAATGTGCGGTATTTGGGAAAATCAGTAATAAGGCCTGCCTGTGCCATTACGTACCGAATGTTTGTAATAGTGGCCGCTTCGCTTTTCATTAAATTTGGTAGTTATACCAACGAGTAACATTTTACTTCTCAAAGCTGGTGAACTGGAACCATGCGGTAAATTCTAAGTTCCTAAAATTTGTTAGATTACTCTTTTGTGTTCAAAAAAAAATATTTTTTCGAACCACCTTGAAGATCTTCAAATGGCCAACATTATTATTTTACGACAAAGACACAACGCCCATTATGCGTCTACATTATTCATAATTTGTACGATTCAGGTTTTTTCAATGCAATAGAGTTATATGATTTGATATCGACCAACCTTACACCATCTCGTCGTCATTCTGACTCATTTTGGTTTCTTATAACCTCATCAATAACCTTTCATATAAAGTTATAATATGCATTGTTCCCATTCATTTACTTTCCAAAGTTCTTTACAAAGTGATCGAAAAGTGTTTACAAAAATTAAGTTTTTTGTGTAAAGGTTTACAATATCTGGAACTACACTGTTGCTCTCCTAAAGTTGGAAAAAATATTTTTACCACGTTTTATTGAATGATTTCGTTACAGTGTACGTGATCGCCCAACACTACTTGAATGTCAGTCTCTCCGAACAGATCACTCATCCTTTAAGAACCGTGTCCTTAGCCTGACAGGAAAAGGGGTATTGAACAGCAAGATTATAAGGATTTTTAGTACATTTTTTTACTCAGTCATTTTTTAAGAGATAAAACATTTTTGGGTATTTCATCATCGAAATGTTCAATATTACGACGGTTTTAAATTGTCTCATCCACTAATATCGAGTATGGCCACGCCCTGGCATACTGTCCACAGTGGTTTGTTTATGATGTCAATGGGCCGAGCGGTCCCACTCATTGGGTTCCAGCCTGAGCTAACTCGAGTTTGAGGAAGATTGGTCCCCTGTCATTGGATGTTCGGCGGCCTAATCCTCCCATGCACTCTACAGAGTCAATCAGGGAGGCAATCAGGCATGGATCCTGCTCTCCCACCCCCCCATCTGCCTCAAGAAATTGTCTCACCAACAGCGGGCCCCATGCGTGGCCGTGGCGTTGTCGTCTTGCTCCGAAACTTGTTTGCATAAACCCTTCTTTGGCTGGCATGTGGGCAGACAGTGCTTTTTCCGAAATTCCAGGTACCCGACGGCCGTTCATGTTTTTCATCTTGCACCACCAGTGACGTTTTTTTCCCTCATAATGAATATCGGCTCATACTTAACCGAGCCGCCACCATCTTGGAGTCGATACCTTAAAGGAAATATGTCATGATTCTGAATATTTGGAAAATTTGGTATGGATGGAAAGCTTAAGTAACGTAGATTACATATAAATCAAAATAAGTTGAAAATTGTCCACATTAAGTATTTTGCCCTTTTAATTTCCCGCCCAATAGCTTACTCGAAAACGATTCCGACAAATCCACATCGCAGGCAAATGGTGACGTCAAAGTGATGACCATCCATAATTTACGTCGTTGTGACCATCATATCGCAGTGTTGCCACTTCAATAATAATTAAACACAACGAAATGAAACAAAATATGTCATTCTGTAAATTTTTTTTCTAATTTTATTATTACTTTCATTAATCCATCAATATTACAGTGTCAGCAATAACAATTCGAGTCAACACGATGTTTTGGTCATCACTTTGACGTCACGAGGAGAGCAAAATTGGGCGCTTTTGATCAATGAAGCCGTGGCGAAAAATCCGCCCGTTTTCTTCGTATGTGTAGATTTGGTCATTCGTCTTGCTCGGTAACCATGTTGAAACAATCTCCGATTTGTAACTGGAACATTTGCGCCACTTCCAAAAAACTCTAATACTATACCTTAAAAACTACATTGAAGGTCATCTTAAAATACAAAGTATACAAAGTTGTAAGGTTTTCTTTCAACATAGCAGTAGGGAATGATTGTCTTATATATACAGGAAGCCCATTCCCCTCTCTTAATGCAGAAAAAGAAGATATATCACCCACTAATACATGTACTCTAGTGATAGGGTGGGCAAAACAAAGACAGATATACTAGTGATATGAGTCTCAGCGAGGGAAAGTTTTCATGTGAAGGTATGACTTGCCGAATCAAAGGCCTGTGTTTAGGTGAATGTCTAATGTTCGAAGCACTTTTCTTGCCCAAAATTTTCTAAGGCGTTTCTCTTCTAATAAGACGGCCTTGTACCCCAAATCGTCAGGAATTCAAGTGTCGTGTTTCATGCTTATACGTATTCAATTTGCCAGAAGAAAAATGATATTACAGGAAGGAAGATTTGGACGCGTCATTTCAGCGTTCAGTTACATGAGTGTTAAAGAAAAGATGTTCGGTTAACCTTGACACTGTTTGTCTTGGCTAACCGAGACAGATTATATCCCTGGATTATATCATTTCACATCAATTGTAACATTGGTGATCTGTGCGCGGTAACAATGTCATCGGTACGAAGCATAATATATCTGATGGTGAGTTTCATATCCTGTAAGGCTTCAAAGCATAGTGGTATAATTTGCCGGACTTTTGTTAAATATTCTACAATAAAACGAGAACAAACAAAAACATAATCGACTAAAAAACAACAACAATTGAAAATAAGACATGCTTTTTTCTGCTAAGCCAAACTAAATTTGTTCTGGATAGTATGACGTCAATTAAAGTAATGATTGCAACAAATTACGACATTATTATCAGTAATAACATGTCCATTGAATGTTGAATTCTTAGACTTCTACGGAATCAAAAAGTTTCATAATCCCAGTTATCTCAATATTAACGAAACACACAATTTGTGTTCATATTTGTGATTTTGATTCATATTTCCTAGATTGGTTTACCTATAAGCGATTAATTAGGATTTAGTCGAAAGGCGGTCTCATGAAGACCACCGAATGAGCGTGAAGTTGCGCACTAATGCAATTTTATTGCTGAAAGTAATAAACCTGCAGGTTACCTAGTTAAAGAATCCAACGATTGCCACTTTGGTACCCTTGGGAAATTTGAGATATTGAGGTCATATTTCACATATGGGGATACAATTTCCAAAATGCATCAATAGAGTTATGAAATATCACAAAATCTTCTCTAAGTCTAATCATTAAAATCTCCATTCAACTACGTGCTGTAGTAAGTGTCAGTAGGGACAGCAATGACTAAAATGTCCGAGTTTGTCCTTATTAGATTGCTTTTGTCCTTATCACTTGCAGGGTATGATAGGTGTCTATACTTGTTAGAGAAATGAAAAAGTCTGATTTTTGATGTTTTTCGATTTGTTTCATTTAGTAAATCACTGATAGTGCCTTTAAATCCAGGATTGAGTTCACAAATTAAATCCAGCAAGTGGCCCCACTGATATTAGGACCGAGGACCCTTTGCTTATAGGGGTAAGCTTGCTAACTACTAGACCACGCCACTTTCTCAACGATGGATAGGTAAAAATAAGTCAAAGAAATCTTTTGTACATATGGTCAGATTAATTTTTCAAAATACCCGTACGTAATTGGACGTAGTCGTATACGTGTATTGTCTGTCTTGACAAAAGGATTTTGTACAGGTATAGTTTGCTGTATCTAAGATGTAACCTTGAGGTATAAACTTAAACAACCCTATTGTGTATGTGACCTTGAACAGTATTTACGCCATAAAAAAAAAAAAAAAAAAAAATAGAGATGAAAGGAGTAAAGTAGGTAGAGTAGGTAGGGAGCACCCAGAGGGAGGAGAAATCCCACTGGGAAAATCCAGCACAAACATGTAGAGGTGCAGGCACTTACATGTTTCTAAGGTGTAATAAAGGTGCTGGCAAAGGTCCCCGGCACTAGGTCTGTGCCTCCCTTCTCAACGATGGATAGGTAAAAATAAGTCAAAGAAATCTTTTGTACATATGGTCAGATTAATTTTTCAAAATACCCGTACGTAATTGGACGTAGTCGTAGACGTGTATTGTCTGTCTTGACAAAAGGATTTTGTAAAGGTATAGTTTGCTGTATCTAAGATGTAACCTTGAGGTATAAACTTAAACAACCCTATTGTGTATGTGACCTTGAACAGTATTTACGCCATAACATTATATATGAGCTCTGTGCATGTAGCAAACCATACCTACTCTGAAATCTATTTTTAGGATCAATATAATGAGGCTACTCTCTTATTTACATCCAAGCATTTTAAAAATTTGACCCCAGTATAAATTATTTGTTATCCTTTGACCTAATTTGGCCTATACCATTGACCTTTTCATTTCTTTGGACTAGAGGAAGAATTCATAATACATTTCATAAATTTACTGAAAAGTTTTGGAAACGTAATTCCCTCATGTGGCCTGTGACCTCAATGACCCAAATTG
>JAMKCH010028908.1:0-18368 GCA_023653785.1 Ophioderma brevispina | reverse complement strand
ACATTCTGCCTCCAACCAAATTCCTCTAATTCAATTCAGTTGGAGAATATGGAAATAAAAACGGGTCAATTTCAGTTACAGGTGACAATACTCTTAAGCTACTAATGCAAGTTGTAATCACTCCCCCTCCCCTGCATCACCTCACGCCCGTAGGATCAAAACCTGTGCAGTGTAATCATATGAGAACTAGATAGAACCGGGGCATTAAGCCCGCCTCCTGGTAACCGAGCACTAACAAGACAGCCATTCCTTAACAAATAGATCTGTGTTTTGTTGTGTTAAATTATGGCAATATTGGTGACCCTAATATTGAAATCAATACATGACCATAAAATAAATCCAATACCTGCTGACTTACTTCTTTGTTTCTCAAACAGCGCCATACTTTCCACTTTGACAAACAGAACGGACATGAAGTGATTTTGTGTTTGTAGATCAAGACTAATTACTCGCTTTCTTACATAGTGGTCATATACCAAATTGTCATTCTCGGTAAAATCGATAATGTTCAAATTATCAGTTATATGACACGAGTCTACAGCCTAATTTTCTGAAGGCCTCCTTTCCTTTTCCGGTTCGCGTTAGTGATCTCATGGATGTTCACGAGTTGGCCATATTTTATACGCCACAAACACCCATGCAGCTCTGACATCACCCTGGCACACGTGCACTGCAGTATGCCGGCCTTACTTTCATCTCTACATAGGTCTTCTTTATAACTATGGAAAACGGCTATAATTATTGTTATTATGCACTTTGTCTTCCCGTTTCCTTTCCCCACCTTAGCGGCCGAGGACACTCCCCGTTACTCATCTCTCTTTCCCTATCTTCTCTCCTCTCCCTTCCCTCCATTTTCTTCTCGTCCCTATCTCCGGACTCGCCGCCACTAGCAATGGTCCAGAATGGGCGGTGTGGGGCCTGGACCCCAGCTTTTGTAACTCGTCTGTTTGGCACCGTTGTGGTCTTTCCGGCACTTCAATATTGCCACTGTCACAGTGGGATCCAGATGGACCCAGGAACAACTTCCACGCCTTTAAGCAAGGATAGCATACAGTGTAGTGTGCGCGAAGACAACCCGCATATCAACTAACTAGTGTTTTGCACCTCCCCACTCAATTGAATGCTTATCATACGGAGATTTAGTGTCTCGAACAGTGTAACTATTTTATACGGTCATTGTGTGGTTGCTCCAACTTTCTAAACATGAGACACCTATATCCAACTATCTTTAGTTTCTGTGCATGCCATAATTCAGAATCGTGGGTGCCCCCCTGCAGTGTCGGATGTTGCCCATCCTGCTTCTTTTCTTGTGCTTCCATTTGGCACTTTTGGGGGCCGCACTCCCTGGTATTTTGCTGTGGGGGTTTTGCCACTTCCTCCCGCACAGCGAGTCTGGTTTACATTCACAGCATATGCTGGTACCCCATTTATACTCCCTGGGGGGAAGAGAGGCAAGCGTGGTAAATTGCCTTGCCCAGTGCACAATACTTTGGCGACAGCGGGGCTCGAACCCACAACCTTATGCTTTGGAGGCGAGCGCTGGATCACTGCACCAATGTGCCCTCAAATCGTGTGCATATCTTGGTTATGGGTTGGTTCATTTTAACAGTAGGGGGAATAGTTTTTGGGGAATAATACACTCAAAGAAGGAAATATTTTCAAATAAACAACCTAAATGAGAAACCAGAGATCACAATCCAGCCACTACTCAAAATATTCAACTGCCATCCAATAATATGACATATCTTTTATTTTCTGATCTTTTCAGTAGTGTTTGATTGTATTCTCCTTTTGAAACGTAGTGACTCAATTGTATTCCAATTTTTCATGTGATGTTTTCTCCCTCACAAAATAGGCATAGTTATAAAATCACCATATTTTGACTAAAATCGGTCAAGCTGTTTTGATAGTAAAGCAAAAAATGTGTACCAATTGGCCTATAGGAAACACTGTCATTGTGTAAATCTGTGTGTGAGTAGTTTGATTGGTCAAATTTGGGATATTTTGTTCATAGCATCAACGTCCTTGTTCGTAATACATTTTCCCCCCTCGTGTCCCGACGTTCCCTTCTTTCTCACCTTTTTCTCTCCTCTTCACCAGGGTTATGTACTGGGTCAAGAAAGGTTACATCGTGGTCTCGGACGGCTTGTGTCACCTGCTGTAGCGGTTAGTGCATGATAGGCCTAACAGCGACTCTTGACCTTGATATGTGACCTTTGACTTCATCAGATAATCTATATTTTATGCTTTGGTGTGTTCTCATATATGGGTTGACTATTCATGTTTTTTTTGTATGATTCAAAGTTTGGTCTCAATGACTTCAACTTTTCATATGAGGTCAATTTTACATTTTCCAGCTATGCTTACAACAGCTGCCCTACATGACCTTTGACTTGCATGTGACCTTGACCTCATAAACAATGGAGGATTGATCCCATGTTGCCACACTAGATTAAAGTTTGTTTTCAATGAACGTCAAATTTTCATATGAGGCATTTACTTTCAGCCTTATTACAAACTTGAAATGAAAGCAATTTGACCTTGGCAGTGACCTTTGACCTCCTCAACAAGTGGGGGAGCATGTTGCACCTATGACCCCAAGTTGGTTTAAATCCATCAAAGTATGTGGATATTTACAGGCAAATGTTAACCCTTTTCACAACAGACATTAAACAGACTATTCTTAACATACAGACTTTTTTATCATCAACAACAGACCTACAAAACAGTCGTACCAAGTTGATACTTGTGTCTTCATGCATTAGGGCAGCTGAAACACAAAAAAAGGGATTTTATTTTCCATGCTGATACTCAAAGTTAATTGTTTGACTGCGGGGCTAAAGATGGAAGGTCACGAGCGGGTTGCCGATTGCGGCCCAAACTACCCTTTACCCCCGCTTATTTTACGATCTTAAAAGGGTCACCACTGTGATGAGAATTTATGTGCCATATTATACAGCCCTACACAAAATGATTTAAATGAATAGTCCGGAACTAAATTTTCTTTAAAAATAGGATGTTAGAAGCCAATCCATTACCATTATTGCTTTAACCTGAGGTAATGTGGAAATCTAAACATCAAGATATGTGTATGTTATGTCAAATTCATATTGACTAATTGATATTAACTGCAACCATGTAAATAGCACACTCTAAAATACCTCCATCTAAGGGCCAAAAATATTTTTATGAAACAGTATTTCACATATTTTGCCAAGAAAACTTTTTGCCACTAGCTACCCAGGCAACAGGGCATTACATGTAAAAATACTGTTGCAAATCCATTATTTACTAGTTTAATATTAAAAGATTGTTTAAAGGAAAAAAAGTGGGTTCTTCCCACTGTGTGAAAAAATTGGGTGCTCCACAAAATATTTTTATTACAACTTAAGCAACACATCATCAGTATTAACATTAGTTACACACAGTATAATACTACACGGTTTCCTGTAAAGCAGTTCGTTAGTTAGTCATGTTGGGCCCTCATCCTATCTGCTAATAAATTAAGTGTAGGAGTGGCTTAAGCCAACATAATCTTTAACATGGATCTTTTCTTATAACTAGGCCATGATGAGCAACTTACATGAATAAAGAATACTATTGGCCGACGGACCGTTGAATAACAGTTATGTGTTTTGCATAGCATACAGCAATGCTACATCAAAATGGTTCAAATACAATTTTTACTATCTGAATTCTACCCAGTTCTTATGTTTGCTTGGCATATTGATCCTGAGAATTTACGATGTTAAAATTGCAACCATTCACTTTTTTAAACCCCCCATGAACCTAGGCACCTAGGTCTCTGTTGCTACAGAATTAACCAATTAGATTAGTTGCTAAAAGGGAATGCCTTTTGTCACTCTTTTGGTTATTTTAGGGGTGTCGGTTTTTTCCAGTTTTTTACCGACCACCCTCCCCCACCTTTGCCCGAGTCACCCCCACAATATTTGTGTTGCCTCAACTCGCACCCTTGATGGTTAAAACTGATAACGATCGGCTCATAAGCTGGAGAATGATACCCAAAAAGGCAACAAGATACTTACATCAGTACATATGTAACTGTCTGATATACAAGGAAGAAGTAGAGTATTCTCAGTAAGATATCAAAATTCCATATACTTAATGATACTGATTTTAAAGTCAAACGTAATTTTGTTCAACGCTAATCAAGTACTTAAAATCTTATATTTCACATTTTTAGTTAAGTCCTGAATTCTGTCAAAACCAATAACATAATCTTTTACAGATGGTTCACTTATGGAGAGGTTGTAGAAAATACAAATTCACAAATTGTTTCATTGGAAAATAAAAGTAAATAAACTAAGACTATATTGAGCATCTAATTGGCACTGCAATAGATTAGATAACTATACTGCTATGCAAATTGACTGTGAAATTAAAAATGGAGGGAATGGACGTTACCCGACATAGCATGATCGTGTGAGTTATTGAGTGTAAAGAGTTGAGTTAAACATTTACTTTTGAGTGAAAGCTTATATTTCATTTTAAACCATTTCATGCAGGCGAGGGGGAGACCATTCAATATTCAAAGACAAACGCGTCATCTGGATTGATGTCGCGTGACAGTCTATAAGCACATTAATTATGGGTCATTAGTGCATGGGTCAATTCTGTATATGGGGTCTAATATGGTGTCTACAAGCTCGTATAATAATTTTGTCTGTTGAGATTGTAGGACGGTGTCAAATGAAGCCATAACACAAAATATGCCCATAGTTACGTCGCCAGTTATGGAAACCCTTTATGCAACCAGTGTTGGTTGTGTTTTTGTAATTAGAGTACAAGTGGAAGTTAAGATCTTTACTGATCACTTATTGCCCTCATCCTATTATTACTATTATTATTCTCACACGATTTATATAACTTCAGGATTTCTTTAATGAGGTCTCACTGGCAAACAGATCATTTTGCAACATCTTTTAAATATCTTATAGTGTTGAACTCTCATATATGATCTAGGCACTATGTACAAGTGGAGGCACATCACAGCAGTATATTTTGACTTGGTCAAATGAGAGGACATCTCATTTTGAGGAAATTTATATTGAAATAGAAGGAAAAATAACCTTTTGTAAAAAGAACTGGAGGGGAGGGGGTCCTCTTGTCTTGCGCAAAACAGTATGTTTAATAGAGTCACCACAAGTACTATATGAGTTGAGTTCCAGGATTGCCCAACACAAAAGGTGTGTTCATGCAGACGGACCTATAAGGGTGTTTATTCTTCCTGAGAGTACACGATTTCCTCCAACCCAATTACCATGCTTCTACCACTTCTTCACCAATTTCAATGTACCATATCCTCAAATGAAGTTGTTTCTACATCTCACCCAATCCAATCTGCAGATGCCTACTATCCAAATACTATTTATCATTATAGATTGCAGAATTATGCCACACATAACTACAAAGAGCATGATTTGTCTGTATAGCCCCCTCTATATGCTCAGCTCATTCTCCAGAGAGTGTGTAAAACTATTTTTAAAGAAAATGCCATTTGGGGGGTCCGCAAGTAAAATTTGCCATGCTGTATATGTTAGTGCAACGACTAATCCAAATAGATGATCAAAACTGTGTGCCTATTGATATTTTTGTTTTGTTCTTTTTTGTTTCATTATAAATGGACTTTTAAACCGATGTGCCAATCTCAATTGGCATTAATTTTCCTGACTTTCACACCACTTTATTAGAAATAGTATTATATAGGTCATAAATGAGGACACAATTTAGCCATAGATCAGTTACTATTACATGGTATGATACAGGGGAGCCGCAAGAATATAGTCTTCTGATAAGTACTAGGTTTGTAACCAGATCTAGGACCCCCTGGAGGTGTGGGGACTGCATGACATGTGCATTAGTATCAAGTAATAAACCTACATCTCAAACCGTCTGGTTGGGTGACCAGTTATAGCAGAGAAGTTATGAACTTTTTTAAATTCCTCCATGCCATTAACTCACCCAGAAGTGGGCTTATAGCAGGAAGTTATCTTTTAAAATCCTCCAACCCCTCCGAAATGTCTCAAAAAATGGTATCAAAATATCCTGCATTTTGCCTTGCCTTTTCAGCTACAAATACACTTTGATTGGTTGTTAAGCCAGGGGATAATACTAGAATAGAAATGTATTTACACATACCAAGTTTTGCAAGTGGTCGTAAATATATGGTATATCTTCCCCAACCACAATACAGTGTACTTGCCCATACGCACCCTGCATGCGAACCATAGTTGACTTGTTAAATTGCAAAACAGTAAAAAAAAAATATATATTGTTTGAAAAATCAAAAATTATGGATTTTCATGGAATTCTTACAGAATTACTCAGCCATGTGAAATGGCCTCAACAAGTCCAAATAAGCCTAGTCTTCGGGGTGTTTAAAAATTGAATAACAGTCATTTGGGAAGACATCTCAAAAAATGCTAAACTTTAAATGGTTAAAAACCTATGCAAAAATTTACAGGTTGAAGGGGGCCCCAATCCTGGTTGAACAAACCAAAGCATAACAGTTTTTCTTAGCAATAAAAGTGTACATTAATACGGAAATAAGATGAATTATCAAAAGGTCAATTCTATGCGCTCAATATTGAAACACAGGGACTTATGAATCCGGGAAGTCCTTTCCACAACTCAAAATGATTTCCTCCCCTCTGGAACACTGCGATTAACAGGTGGCTAGTTAATGCGAGTACTTAATTCATATTTCGTTTTTTAAAAGACACATGATTTTTCAGTACACGGTTAAAGCAGGATCCTGCTAAACTAGTTAGTATAATTTGTATCTTGCTTAGAAATAATTACTGCTTTTTTTCTTTCATAATACTCCTGCCTTTTTTTACGAGAAAGAAGCAAGAAAGAGGAATTTAGAATTAAATCGCTCTTATAAAGCAGTCAGCTTGCCTTTCTGTATTTGGGCCATGGTCAACTATTTATAGCCAGTCAGTTGGAGACAGCCAAACAATTATTATTCTGCTCTCAGTATATGAAGGCAGACGAGGAATTGGCTACCTGAGATGCCGCTGGGCCAAACACTGACCAACAGACCTTTAACGCTTACATTCGGTTTGGTTTCGGTCGTTGTTTCAACCAATTTCATTTTCTTGTTCAAGCTGAGCTAATTGGTTGTGTAATTAATCTAAAGAACTGTTGACCCCCACTAACCTTGTATGCATTCAAAGCAATCAGGCTTCTGAAACACAAATTCGATAATAATGGGCAGTGTTTGTGCCCAATGTGGAATTAAAAAAATATATAGTGGTAACTTGGCCCCTAATTAGTTAGCCAAGATTTGCGCGGAGTAGCTTAGGATCCAATCACAGCCACGATACCTACTTCGGTTGCTTATTTCCCCTTGATGTTGGCCAGGGTCAGTAGTGACCAATTCACTGACTCACGCCATGAGTACATCCTCGCTTACTTGCTTCTCACTTTACTCACCGTACATCAAGGTACTAAATTTATTTCATTTGATCAGCCATAGGTCACAAGCAAGGACCATCAACTGATACACCCCCCCAAAACCTTTCTCAAAAATAGTGAAGGTAACTTAAGGTGAATGATGAGACAAGTCATGATATTATAGACAAGGACCGACCAGACTGCTTATCGATATCCCTATCTCTGGTCCACTCTCACAGTGGGCCCATGGTGGGGGTGATGTGGAGATCATATATAGCAGCGTTAGCTAAGATACAAATCCCTGGCAATCGAATTTGGATAGAGATCACAATTACCTGGGATTGCCAGGATACAAGTAGACAAGAGAAAAACATGTGCTTTTGATATCATTTCTAATTAACAGGCACGTGGTCATTGCCCACATAAGGCTCTGACATAAATGTCAGTGCACAATACATTATAGTTGCCAACGTCAGAGATTTTCCGTGGAAATGGAAATTACATTGGCTAGAAATGAGAACGATCTTCCCTTTTGTACATTGAGGAGAATTACACAAGCTTTGCAGACTGACCTGCTATTCCATAGTTAAATTCAATTTTTTAGGTTGTTATTTTAACTAAAACATGTTCCTTCATAAAAGTTGTAAGATTTAAGAGATATCTATTACATGAACTGATTTTTTTTTAGCTGATAATCTCTAGTAGTGAGAAAGACGAGGGCAAACAGTGCAAGGATGGGAGGGGTACAGAGGCAATTCAGGATTCTCAATAGAGGGGGGCCCCAAATTTCCAGGGAACGCATAAACATACTGCCGTTGGTCGGGCCACTACAAATCATATTCAACATCTCATGGGCACCCGACGCCCCGAACTGTATTTTTTCGCGATCTATAGGGCCCATGCGTAAAAAAGGCCTTTTTATAGATCTACAGAACGCCCATGCAGCATTCGTGTGCTACTAGACGCCCTGTGCTTTGCAGAAAATATATAGGGGGGCGTGGTGCGCGGTTCCTCCCTAAATAAGAGATTAGCAAGAGAGGGTAGAGATTGAGAAAAGAACTGTACGTCAAAGAAGCAACGTTTCTGCGAAGATTTTGTAAATAACATTATGGAAATTTTAAAAAAAAGTTATTATCTTGTACCTAAAATTTGAGTTCAATCCATTTGCTATTAATGAGGCAATGAAGTCTTACTTCCCACAACAACAGTTTGGTAAATTTCTTTCACCAATAAACCATAAATTCAATCCACTATTGCAAAGCACCTTGCCTTTCATAGAGTGTTTCTGATTGGCTTATATCTATTCATTTCAATAACTGTTTTTTTTTTTAAATGCAATTTCTAAATATCAGCATTTATTACATGTTGCTGATTGGCTCAAAAACCACACAAGTTCCATTGTGACCAATGAGTAAATATAACCAGACTCCGAAAGATTCTCCCGAAAAGGCGTAACCAAAATCAAGGTGACCAAAAGTATTATAATTGTGGCATACGGCCACTTCATTAACATTTAGTTTGGGCACCACCCTAGTGGTTTATGTATAGTCGTATTTGGAAAGTCCTTATGCATATTTATGAGGACAAGCGAGTATTTTACGTTCGTCACACTTAGGAGTTGTGGAAAAAAACAACAACAACTGATGCCACATGCTATTAACCGACTCAATATCTCTTTTCCGAAGAAAAATTAACAGGGGTCATCGGGGAGACTTTTGTGTGCATTAGGGAGCAGGAATCTTTTTAAGGAAGCATGTTTCTTCAAGCGATTGTGTTTTCGCATAATTATTGCAGAAAAAAAAAAAATCGGCGATCAGACAATGGAAACAACTGGGGAAATGAAAACACTGGTAACATATAGCGTGACGCACAGATTTTTTATATGCGTGTGGTTGACACAACAGTGACGACAGCGCGCTCGCAGGAAACAATCACGGCGCGATGTGTGTGAGAGAAACGGTTACGGGAGGGGGATATTCCATAATACACGCGATTCTCATCTGGTTTAATATTCAAGACTCTATGATTGTGACCCGAGGGGTTTCGCTCCAATCCCATGATTGCAAACAGTTAGGTTGGGAAATTGCACCTAGAAATAACGGTCATTTGGTCACACAAATATCATCATTATTCTCAACACATAACCTGAATTTGACTCATTTTAGACTCCGTCTAAGCACTAAGGCATTAGTGCTTAGGTAATCCCAGCACTATTGTATTTTTTTTTCTTAACTTCGTTCTGATGAAAGTTTGCACAAGATAAAGACCTAAGAACTATATCAAAAATTCACAAGATATTTTGATGGAAGTCAAAGCAAACCTATATAGACTGCAGAACTCTTACCATATTGGACACCCATATGTTTGGCACTAACACTATAAACCTGAAACAGAGAAGAAAACGGACGTGCCCAAATAAAGCAATCTGATTAAGGTTTGTGAATACAGGACAGCAGATCCGAACAGATACTAACACCCCCACAAATAATCACCGGCACACAGGGCAAAAACTACCCCAAATGTCACGATGAGTAAGCATCGCTCGGGCAGCCGGCGGCGTTTGCAGCGGCAGAGTGGCACCAAGGTCATGGTGTCACCTTTGGCAGTCAAACATTACCTATGGATGGAAAAAAATGCAATTACTGACAAGGGTGTTTGCTTAATTGATAAGGTCTGCTTTTGGGAAGACCTTATGTCAATTTTAATATGATAAAGCACTGAGCGCGCAGTACAATTGATATGGCACTCGGTGTATTTGTACTCGCCTCGTTTCTTACCTCATATATATTAACGGATATCTATTGCTTTCACTTCAGGCTGATAAATGAAAAACACATATAGTATATTTTGTTGTGTATAAAACTACAGTTCATTGCAATTGGACACTCAAAGGGCCTTTCCTTACCGTGACAGGCACCCATGAACGAACTGTGATCAATTTTAAATAGTGCATTAACACGGCAAAATGGTGTGAATTTAGGGGAAAACAATGTTTACAAAGCATGTGATATCAGCATTCCTGTTAAAAATTTCATCTTTGTTGACTTCAGAAAACATGAATAAAACGAGAGCATCAATGATCATCAGAACCCACGTGTATGGTGGAACTGTAATGATTCCTTGGAGACCAATGCATGAAGACACCTAAACAATTTATTGGTGGCAGCGTTTTTGACACATAAGATGCAAATGGACATAAATTATGCTTTGGCAAAATAGAAAATGTAGTGTAGTACAAGTATTTTGAGTCAACATGAACGGTGGTGTCTCTTCAAATAGTGCAAAAAATACATTCCGATCATATTTTTTTTTTGAAAATACATACGCCTCTTTAATCCAATTATAATCATTAACGCATTTTCAGAATCCTATAATGCACTGTTTTTTTTAACATTGGAATGCCCTTTAACTGGTAACTTGAGGAATGGTCAGTTATTTGTAAATGGAGGATAGCCTTTTAATAATTGTAAATTGAGGAATGTCCCTGACTTTGGGTAAATGAAGGAATGGCACTGTAATTTTAACTAAAATTGCATTGCCCTTTCCAAGGTAATTGATGGCTGCTCCCCTTTAGGACCAATGGAGGAATATCCCTTTAACAGGTAACTGCGAACGGTGGCCTGAATGGCCCTTAATTGGTACATGAGGAATTAATTGGTAATTGATATATGGAATTGCCTTTAAAAGGTAAATAATAGAGGAATGGCCTTTTAATCGATACAAGGAAGGTCACCGGCTTTCCGACCATCAAGAACTCTAAAACATAACTCGCCGATGAACTACGATCCATATCTCAACAACAGAGAACTCTAAAAACAACTCAATCATTGGTGAACTCCATCCATAACTCACTAGAAAAAAAAACCCTCTAACATTACTCCTCATGAATGACCACACTCACCAAAAACCTAACTAGTCTAACATGTTGATGACTCCATCCATAACTCCCCAAAATGACTTTAACAACATCTCTCAAATGAACTCCATTCATACCTCACTACCAAATAACCCATTGATGGGCCCCATTTATAACTCACCAAAACATCAAAAAAACTCTAAAACCTAACTCAATCGATAACTCCATAATACCAAAAATAACTCCATTCCTACTCACCAAATAACTCTAAGAACATAACTCGCAATACCTCCATTCATCTCTCACTCACAACTAATGCTTAAACTCAATGACGGGCTCCATTTATACTTCACCACAAAATCAAAAACTCTCAAACATAAATCATCGATGAACTCCATAACTCACCAAAATAACTCTAAAAACTCGTTAATAACTCAATCTAACTCATCAAATAACTCATCAATGAACTCAATCCATAACTCGCCAAAACAGCAAAAACACCCTCAACGCAACTTCATCAATGACTCCATAACTTTTGTGGAAAATTGCATAATGCCCCTTTAATTCAATTTGAAGGGTGTTTTTCCTCAAATGATGCAAAAGTACGTTCCCATAAAAAAAATCAAACAATTTTTTTTCCAACAAATATACTTCACCAACAAATAACTCTACAACAACTCTGATTAACTTCATCCATATTCACCCAGCATAACAACAAACTCTTAAAACATAACTCATCGAACTCCATTACTTAACCTGTATATTTGCCCCTTTAATTGTAAGCTTAACCCTTGAGGGCGCTCTTCCTCAATTGATGCCCAATCCATTCCCATTAAAAATCTTTTTTTTCAGAAAATATTTTGGAATCACAAGGCTTTGAATATGGGGCTGAATATTTGGAATGAAAGTTCATTGGAATTCCTTAATGCCCTTTTAATTCATTTGATGAGGAAAATACATCACAGACTACACCGTGGGTATACTTTCCGCACCGCTGCACACACACGTACACGTATTTACCTATGTACATACAAAATGGTTTCTTGGGTCTTGCTTTGAGCATAATGTTAATCTGTTAATACTTGGTTCCATAATGTTAATTTTACTTATTTTTGAACATTTGTTATACAATACCATAACATGTTACACACACCTCAACAGGACAGCCAGAGAGACGGCACAGACAGGCATTTAGACATAGACACACATACACATACACACACACACGCACGCACACACACCACACCCGCACCCACATCCCCACCACACCACAGGAAAGGTTGTGGATCACGAACATTTCCAGACAGTTATATTTAAATTTAGAGAAATAAATGTATTTTTACTGTGGTTAGATTGGATCATATAGAAGCCCTATCTTAGCGTTAGAAAACACACCCTCAGAAAAATAGCGGGACATAGCAACTAACTAAATAGGGTTTCTGCGGGGCGATAAGCCCAAAAGTGAATAAATACGACACATGCATGAGGGTGAGGGGTGACAGGTATGGAAAAACATAGAGCACAGGGTTGCAAGACTATAATACTTTAAACGAGTAATGAAAGAAGAACGGTAGGAACAAAGAGACGTCGGGGCGAGAATACGTAGAAATAATAAGGGGCGAGAGCAGGACGCGTCAGAACGTAAGATGGGTGTTGACCCGTAGCCAACATCTGGGCTTATCATGGGAAAACACAAATTTACATTCTGAGGAATATAAACCCTTTTTCAAATTACCATTTGACCAGAAAGGTGTTTGAGGCCTGGACATCAACAGACAATGGAATATTCCTTGCAAGGTAAGTGACCCTAATTAGTGTAGCACAAACACAATTGCAAGGCACATGAATTGACACAACTAGAACAAGTGATAACGGCGAAGGCTTGCCAGAGGCTTCTGTGATTGACTTTTTGCTATCCCACTGCTGTTGCCATGGCCAATGTAACAATGCACACATCCAAAGGAGCTGTATGACACATCACGAACCAAATTCACGTAATTTGTTTTGTTTAGACCCTAAACCTGGCTTTCACAACCTTATTGTCACCAAACGAAAATGCTCCATTATTTTCCCACGTCATCCAAACACACATGCAAAAATAAAAAAACAAAAAAAAATTCAAGACAATACCGATAGAATAACTGCAGGATTAACAAAACCATTGGCTTCAAAACCCCATACTATAGACCCCCGAATACTTCGTGTGTTAAAAAAATCAGCTTTCATCCACTAAAGAATGAAAACAGAAGTAAAAAGCACTATGCATATAAGATATTGCATGCAGATTTTTTTAATAGTCTTTTTTGGCCTTGACAAATTTGATCTATGGCTATGAATCAATTCTATGGAGATTGCATGTATTTTAACAACCACATGTACATTTGACTATTTTCAGAATTCACCTTTGCAGGGTGCATGTTAAGGTGCATTTCATGATTCTAACATTCCATTGTTTAATCTCTCTACAGGAAAGCTTTAAATACAAAATATTCAGCTGATCTATGGTTTGGAATGGTTTTATTTCCCAACATTTTCCCAATGGGCCATAGTGTTGTCGTTTCTGTCCATTTAAAGGCCGATTCAAGATTTCCCCAGCAACCCCAGATTCATCTCAAACTTTGGAATTGAGCATTTTAGGCAACTATATTTAAAATTTAAATTAACAATTTTACATAAATACCACAAACATATAGCTCCCTCATTTGGGAACTCTTGCACACTGCCTTTCGCTGCACATATTTTGTGTGTCTTCCGTAAATATCCTGGGAACTGATGGGCACTAACTTACATCAAAAAACTACATAGTGAGGCGGTGTCCGTATGCATGTGGTCAAACAAAGCGACACTACTGCTGACGGCAGTGTTTTATGTTATGTCGGGCATATCATATTGTTGTTTAAGAAGGGTTCCAGTTGATACATATTTTGATTGTTGGCACAAGCAATTAAAGAATCCACTATCTTGCCATCCAAAAAGTGTAAAATATTTGAATTTGCAAAATAGCTTTAAAAGTGAAGGATAAGTCTGTAGATTCTCATAAGTTATTTTTCGAACTGAAAAATTGACAGAGGAAGGAGAAAACAGCAGTGTTTTCAAAGATTTGAATCCCCATTCAATTACGTGTTGTAGTAAGTGTCCGTACGGACAGTAATGACTAAAATACCGATTTTTGATGTTGCTTATAAGCCTGCCCTTAGTTGATATCACTTGTGGGTATCTTAGTATACGTCCACTTGTTTACAGACATGCAAAATCTGATTTTTTCGAATTTCTGATTTAGCAATCACTGATAGTCCTTTAATTAAGGTACCTTCCCCCATTATGACCACATAACACTTGAAACATTATGCCCTCGCCAGAAGCTTCTCGCCCGACACACGCCTTCGTCAATCTAGTCACGTTGATGGACACTTTTTAGGGGTTTCAAAGACTCTACTTAGGCCAATGTGTTCAGATATGTAAAAATCTGAACTTATAAGAGGTCGGGAGATGTCATCTATCTCTTTAAGAGATCCTGTCCTAAAGGTGAGATACTATTTATATTCCCCTAGTCTGCCCATCATGAAATGGTAAGTAACTTCTGTTTTTTGAAAAATAACATTTTAACCTTTCATATCACAAGGACTGGTCGCCATCATTACCATGTGACCATGACTCCGAAATTATAAACTACTGACCCTTTCTGATTTAAGAGAAACAAAGTTTCATTGGAAATGCCTTGAACTCAACAATGGACTCTTTGAAACATTCATATTTAAATCTGTACTTAATAGTGTTCATATGTAAATTAAGTTTCCATTTAATGGCTATGATATGACACATGTAGTTTGATCACTGGAAATATCTGTTTTTAATGTCCATAATGTCCACATATGGATTATCAAGTCTACATTCATGTATATCTGAATATCACGTCTGTAGAATTTTAATCACGGGCGCCAGCACACAATTTAGGATATAAAATGTACCAATTTCGTTCTCAATATCTCCCATTTTTGGTTTGAATCTGCATTTGCAAATCCAAACAACTATTAGCCCACTTTGGTAAAGCCCATTAGCCTACATTTGTGACAAACGATGTAAAAATACGAGTCACATGTGGCAAGGTGCGTAGGCCCGTTCACCATGTGAATACATTATGTTTTCCTATACCACTATCAATAACGACACGATGCAAAATCTTGTAAGTTTTTGCATGCTAACACTTATTCAAATGAAGAAGCTATGGGATGGGAAGCTTTCAAAACCAGACTCAATGATGCCGAATCCTATAAGTTATGGTATTCAAAGAGGACAATATTTGGTTGTGATGCCCCCTTATTTTACTTACAATGGAAAATACTATGATAACCAAATGTGACTTGTTAAAAATGTTGGTACTTAAAAAAAGGTGGTTCTCGAACCACATCATTGCCTCTCTTTGTGATCGCAAAATGTTTAACACTTGTATGATGGCATTAAAAGGTCATATAGGGGTCAAATGGTTCATTCTCTTGAACACCACCTATGGTCAGTGGCTCTTCTGCCCAAGCAGGACTGCAATTGGCTCAATTGTTTAGGCAGAAGAGGAACAAATTATATAACTTTTACCTAACTGACAAAAATGCCCCCGTTAATCCAGAACACCTGAGTTTGACCCAATTGGTTTACCCCCCCCACATTGGTCACGGGCAGCATTGAGTGATTTTTCCAACTGAATTTGGTTCAATGCAATGTTGACCTTTGAATCCCAATGTGTTAAACCCCATATGGGTTTTGGGCCAATGGATCTTCTGACAAGATTCCGGCATTGTGACAATTTATCTGCGACTGAAAAAAACAAATAATAATTTTTCGAAGCTGCCCTTAATTGGCCCAATCTGTGAACACCATTATGACAAGCTGGGACCAAAGGGTTCTTCTGACCAATTTGTCTGAAATTGGCTCAGAGTTTGGGCAGCAGGAGAGAAACAAATTACAACACTTTAACCGAATTGACCAGGGACAGATATAAAGACAAACATGAATCTGTTTTAAACACTATAAATAAATATAAATGTCTCTTAACAATATTAACCTAAGCATTCAATTTGCTATACATATAGGTTTTTCTGTTACCAAAAGCTAAAGTGTGAGCACAAAGATCCTTTTCAGAGTCCTTTCTAATTAGTTAATTCGCTAGCTGATAGAAACATTATACATATAATACATATAATATAAGTTATGTCCAAAGGAAGCTAACTAATAAGTTATTAGAGCCTTCTTATTTGGACATTAACTTTATTATGTAATGCTGGCGCAGCTTTTATACACACACACACACACACACACACACATTGCATACATATGTAAGTTACGCATGCACACACAAACACACAACACGCATGCATACACACTACTGCCTACATACATACACGCACAAACAACACACACATATATAGACATAATGTACATAAAATAGGTTCTGGTCTTGCTCTGAGCAAACCGTCAGATTTGATCATTGATATCTGTTTACAACACACACACACATAGGCACACACCACACACATGCAACCGCC
This sequence comes from Ophioderma brevispina, assembly GCA_023653785.1. NCBI lineage: Eukaryota > Metazoa > Echinodermata > Ophiuroidea > Amphilepidida > Ophiodermatidae > Ophioderma > Ophioderma brevispina. Next base: position 1,556 of record JAMKCH010028908.1, on the reverse strand, counting down.
AGAGAGAAAGGCAAGACTAGGATACAGACATGGCACACACACAACAGGAAAGGTTTGTGGATCCAAGAAATCAAGACATTTATTTTAAATGACGGAGAAGAAATATTGGACTTTTTCCTATAGGGGTAGAGATTATACATCTGATTGACAAGAATAAATGAGCAAAATTCTATTGATTGGGTGATGCACTGGGCTTATATGGAAATAAAATACAAAAAGTAGTTTACACTTTGAAAAGAAATATAAACCATTTTTCTAAATGTACAGAAATGTAACATTATATTAAGTAACCTATAGCCATTGTAAACACTACTCCCGCCGTAAAGAATATTGCTACATGACATCTGTCGGACCAAGAGGTACTGAGATTGTTATACCAACAGACAGGGATGTGTCCTGCTAAAAGTTCCATGACCCTAGCTAGCCAGCAAACATGTAATTGGCAGCACCCTGACCAACCCAGGTAAAAAATTATGCTGCAAATGCATCTATCCAAGGGCTACATTTACTACAACATAGCAGCTAGGACAGTGATGCTGCATGAACAATGCCTACTAATTGTCACCTTTGGAAATCAGGGCAAACATTAACAAAACCCCCAAAAAAAAGCAATTTGAACTCAAAATTTCAAAACAATTGTTCATCGAAAGCCCACTAGCAATTTAACTACTTTCTAGACTGTGATTTCACAGAATTGAAAAGATAAAAAAGACTAGTTTATATTTTATGGCTGCCTTGACAGAAAATTTCCTTACTCGGATGGCATAAGCCTATCTATTGATAGGATGGCAAGAAAATAAATCACAAATAATGAGGACGTTGGTATTGCGTCGATCAGTCTGATTGGAATCAAGTAGTCGCGGTCAATTGATTTCTTCGAAATGTTTGTTATGAGCATACATGTTGGTGGCTGTACATCATACTGTTTATTCTTTAAATCTATTAAAATAATACATGATCCTTTATCTCCAATGAAAAACTGTTCTACTTGCTAGTATACATAATAATCATAAGCATACTTATAAATCCTTAAGAGGAAGGGGAGGGTGGAAGAGAGGAGAAGGTAAGGGAGAAGGGAGGAGAGGAGAAGGAAGAACAGGGAGGAAGAAGTACAGGAAGATGGGGTGAAAGAAGGGAAGAGAGAGAGAAGAAGGAAGAGGATGGAGAAGGGGGGAAGGGTTGAAGAAAGAAAGGGGAGGGAAAAGGAGGGGTAGCAAGAGGAGGGGAGAGACTTTTTGAAGCCAGTTTGTGATATGAAAAAAAGAGAGGCAACTAACCAAAAATGATGTTTACATATTGAGGTGAGTTGCAATAAAAGACACAGTTGTTTTTCTTTGGAATACAAGGGTAGCTGGTTACCCTGGTAGACCTAAAAGAGATCTATACATAAAAGGGTCGTTCCAGACATTAAGGTCAGGGAGGGCATCCGGTCAAATACCTTTTGCTCCAATAAATCACACAGCAGTATTGCAAAGTGAGGTGATGTGACCCCCCCCCCAGGACTAATCCTCCACATTTGGTGAATGGAAATCTATCTGCCAGCATTGCATTTAAAT